>LOEQ01002999.1:0-10739 GCA_001685075.1 Bramus lutescens | reverse complement strand
AGTGTGCTTGGATGCTCACCTTCCTAGACCTGGATGGAGTGGGGAGGACCTTGGTCTTCGCACAGAGCAGGGAACCCTGACTGCTCTTTGGACTGGAAAGGGAGGGGGAGGGGGAAGAGGGGAGGGGTAGGGAATTGTGAGGGAGGCAGGAGGTGGAAATTTTAATAATAATAATAAATAATTAATAATAATAAAAAACAATAGTATATTTTATCTAAAAACAAATATATAAACTGACTTATAGAAGATATTAAAACTTGCCAGAGGGAAGAATAAAGGAGAAAAATGAAGGAAAAAGAAAGGAAGGAAGGAAAGAAGGAAGGAAAGAAGGATAATTAAAAGCTTGCATTGATAGGAAAATACTAGAAAGTAAGACTATCAACTACAGAACCAAATGCTTTATATGTTTCTCTTTTTCTTTTTTGTTCCTTGCAGTAACAGAATAATATTAAAAAATGCTTTAAAGCATTTTTGTCTCACTAAACATAGTATATAATATAACAACCATTTGTTCTACATATCCCATAATATAAAATTAGAATTTTAACGAATCATTTAAATAAAAAAAGTTTGAGTCCCAAGAATTGTACCTCATTATCATAGCTGGCAAGGCAATTGAAATATGTATGTATAATGGAGGCTAAGTATAGCTAATTAGCCTGCATTAAAGTGTTATGGTTTCTAATTTCCTTTCATAATATTTGACTATCAGACTTTTATCGATCATGAATTGAAACCTTCACACAAAGAAAATATACTGCAATTTTTAAAAGAAGTTAAGATGATGATATAAAATTCGGATAAACAATCAAATATCTAAATAGAGAAATAGTGACAACAGTGTGAATTTTCTTAGGTAATCCCAGGAACAATCACACTTGTATGAAGAGGAAAATATTATGTATTTCCATTTATTTGAAACTGATTAGGAAAAGAACTACAGATGATTAAATCATGTTTCCTGTAAAATCATGAATGAAACCACCCAGCCTTATTATTCTAATTCTGTGGAGCACAGAAATAATCCTCACAAATACATCACAAAATGAGTAGGTACCAACTGGTGTTAAATGTAACACTCCAAAGAAACCTGGATGGAGCAAGTGTGAGAAGCATCATATCTCTAAGGGAGACAGTTACAGAGAAGAAGTAGGTGAGAACCATTCAATTTTCCCAGAAACTAAAGCAATTCCCACCTATTGCAAATCTACAGTGAGATACATATTGATCAGAATAAAAGTAATGTTCAGAAAAAAATGACAAATTTTAAACATCTCAAATGGTTCAACACATGCACTTGCTAACAATAAGTCAAAAAATCCATGTACAACAACTGTCTATTATAAAAAGCATGGTAGCATATGTTTATAGTTAAGTCTTGCCTCATATTTTGTGCATTTAGATTAATCTTTTAGTTAGCAAGCTATCATGGTAAGTACACTAGCAGGTTGCTAGAATGTAATTTTACTCCATTTTAATAGCATAAGTATGTTTACACCATTATGGACCCGTCTATTTGCTGTGTGATATTTTGATCGTGTTCTGACAAATGAACTTTGCTTGGAGTCAGAGAGTAGAGCTGGGCACTAGTTGACCGTAATTGACCACAGATGTTTTGGATGACGGAGGACAGATAGGAAGTAGTAAGGCAGGGCAGAGAAGGATCTCGACCCCTTATGAGGAAGAAATGGAGCAGATAGGAGAGGACTGGTGGCTTTTCTGCTTCTCTGAACTTTCAGGCTTTTACCATGATGTCTGACTCCCAAATGTTGATGAAGAATAATTAGACTACCTCTTCCATATTATCATAACAAAAGTATGATTTCCTTTAAAAATTAAAGACATATAATTTTTTAAAAATCCAAAATAACCTGCTTTCTAAATATTAATAGTCTTTAGAGACGTTTTTACTTTTTGTGGCATTAAATAACATGGTCACTCACCTCTTCAACAGTTTACCTGACTTAATGGGAGCTCATCAACTCCAGCTGGATAGGGAAGGAACCAGCATAGGACCAAATTAGATCCCCTGAACATGAGTGACAGTTGTATGGCTGGGCAGACTGTGGGTCACTAGCAGCAGCACCAGGATTTATCCCTACTGCATGGACTGTCCCTTTGGGAACCCATTCTCTTTGGATGGATACCTTGCTCAGTCTAGATATAGTAGGGAGAACCTTGGACCTTCCCCAAAGCGACATTCTGTACCTCCTCTGAGGAGTGGATGAGGTGGCATCAGGGGTTATGAGGATGAAATGGCAGGATCAGAGGGAGTGGGAACTGGGATTGCTATGGAAAATGAAAAAAAAAAGATAGTTTGCTTTCTTTTTTAAAAAAAATAAAAGAAATTATTAAAAACAGATATGTCATGGTATATTTCATTGTTTTATTTTATATTATATTATTATTCTTTAGAAGCTGTGTTGTTTTCTAATGAGAGGCAGAAATAGAGTGGATTCAGATGGGAGGAGAGATGGGGAGGAACAGTAAGAAGGAAGGGAGGAGAAACCAAAATCATGATATATCATTAAATAGAAAAACATGACGTGGTAAGTAATTTCTTTTAGAAACACTTGCAACCATGGTGAACATGTAGCTGACATACTTTTTGGGAATCGAGGTGGGTTGTCATTGACATCAGTAAGGGTAATATTGACAACTGTTGTTCCAGCGAGGCCACCGAGTTGTCCTCCCATGTCCTTCGCTTGAATGAGGACCTGGTACTGCTCTTTGACTTCTCTGTCCATGTTTGGCAACGCTGTCCTGATGACACCTTTGGGGGAAAGTGATAACAGAGTCAATATCACAAACAGAGTGCTTCCCCTGACTCAGTTTAACTCAAGTAACAGAAAGCACTTATGTCTATATTTATTATCACTGAAACATTAAATAAAAACTTTATCAAAAATTGAAATAACCTAAGTACCCTAATGCTGGAATGTGGCTGTTCCCCCCACCAGGCACATCTTAAAATGTAGTCATGAAGAAAACATGAAAATAGCAGTGTATCTCAAAGTCAAGAACATCTCACCCCGAGTAAACTAAGTTACACCACATTTATGTATTCGGGTCAACTCTGGGATGAAAAAAATTGTTATAACTTTTAGATTAAATTTACACATGGAATTATTCAGGTAATTAGACTTGATTGAGTGTATAATTCTAAAGAGTACTATTAACATCTCAATTTTTAATGTTTATAATAAAAATCCACCTAATTTAAATTCATAAAATATCTTATTTACGTAATGTGTCGGTTTTATCTTTTGGTAATTTCTCTAATTATTTTAACTGAAAATTTTCATTTTTTCCCACTCCCTTAGCTGTCATCAGATATCATTATTATTGTGTGTTATTTGAGACTTCTTCCATCAAGGTAATTCAGTGTCCAGGATAGTGTCTTATGTTTAAAACTCATTTAGTATGTGATTGAATAAATTAATAATTGGGTGAATGAATTTTTTACAGTTTTGAATCTTGTATCACATATGCATATTTACATACAGCAGTCATTTTTATTTTTGTATTCTGGTGAAAGAAATACTTTATATTTCTGTTTATTCATGGTAAAAAAAAAGTAAGACTTTCAGAACAATTTGGAACTTGAATTATATATTTTATATCAAATTCCAATAGCCAAGAGTTGTAACAGGTAGATACTGAAGAACCTTTACTTTAAGCACACATGACTTTGATAGTAATAGGTTATATCTTAAATAAAAATGCATGCATGAATAATAAAATATCAGGCATCAATACAGTATATACCATTCAAATCAGTATCCCAGCATATATCCATATATCTGTGCTTGCTACCATCTACTTAACCACTGCTATATTTTTGCTAATGCATATTGAACTGCAATCTGAGAATTCGTCTGTCACTTGGCAGGAAATAGTTACAGAAAAGACATCCATCATTTTTGGTTCTAATGCTTTATTCATGAATTGGTACTGACGCCATTTGATCCAGTCTGTCTTCTCTTCAGCCTGGGCTTCTGATGCTCTATTTTCAATGTTTCTAAAACTAAGACTTTTAAACTTCACATCTCAGTGTTGTCTTACATACCTTACACTGTGCAGCATCTATCTGAAGGACAGTGTTCACCTTTTCAAAATAAATGCCTGGTTTTGACACTTGTCATATGCTGTCTCTTCATATCACTGATCATGTACAATTTCTACTCAACTCACTATACAAAAAGTCCTTTATTTTCAATGTGCATATAGCTTTTACTCTACATCTCTCATTTCTCTACCATATTCATTCCAAGGTTGAAAACTTCTAAGCAGAGAAAATACTATATGAAATGGGAAAAAGAGAAGAGGCTGGGAGAGAGAAGGAAAGAAAACAAGAGATAAGAAATAATGCTCCAGGGTTTATCATCAGTGACTTGCTTCCTTCTATTAATAATGCTACACTTTGGGTTCACTGTAGATCAATGTATTTATGATGTCCCATTTGTCATTAATATAGTTAATAAAAAAGTTTTCAGTTTTTGGCTATAGCTACACTCAGATACTGTATTATAAATAAATGTGTATAAAAATAATGAGTAGGTGCTATGCAGGTGGCTCGGTGGAAAAGTACTTGCCATGTACTTGTCATAGGACTGGGCTTCCAGGCATTTATGTAGCTGTCGTTTGAGTGTGGTAGACCACTTATAATCCTGGCACTTAGATAGGGCAGAGAGAGAGAGAGGAGATCTTAAGAGAACACAGGCTCAACAGATCTCCTGACTCTGAATTTTTCTATCAACTTACAGACCCTGTGTCCATATACAGTGTGGAGAGTAATCAGAGAAGCCATACCATGTGGACCACTGTGCTCCACATATGAACACGTGAGCTTATATCACACACATACACAGTTGCTAAAATAATAACAGTAATTCCATCAAGCACAGATCATTTACTCTATTTTCCATATAGCACATCACCTAGTAGCGTCAACTCAAATTGTGATGAGACTCTTACTTATAATTTTATTAAATATTTAATATTTTAGTGAGAATGCATGTGCCATAGCATGTGTATGTGAGTAAATGTCAAAGTACACCTGCAAGAATATGTTCTGGTCCTCTCCTTCTATCATGTGGACTCTAGAGAGCCAATTCAGTTTCTTAGGATAGGCCTGCACCTTTAGCCACTAAGTCTTCTTGCTAGTATTTTCCCACTTAGTTGTCAAGGAACAACTATAAACTCTTATGCATGCATAGGTACAAACGAAAATGAGACCAAAATTCTTTCTTCCTATGACTCATTTTAGTCATTGGTAGCTTTTTCCTCACTAGGAAAAGCAATTACATTTTTCTATCTATCACTATCTATTACAAGTCTATCTATCACTTCCTGGATACATGCACACCTTACACAGAAAGTTTTCCTTTATTATCTTCATGTATTTTATGTGTGTGTGCATGTGTATGAAAGTATGTGTATATACATATGTGTGTGTAAGACCAAGCTTGTTTGGAAATCAGAGGACTACTCTGTGGCATTAGTTCTCTTCTTTAACCCTTTGCTCTTTAGGAATTGTATACAAGGCCGTGAGACATAATAGCAAAGGTCCATGATTGCTGAGCTGTATCACTCACTCAATATTTTCCTTTCAAGATTAAACCCTCCATGACCATTCTGTTGAGGTTTGTATCTCATCGTTCCTTTAGTAAATTCATCAATTTATTCAGTGCATTTTTGCTTGCATGCATTGGTGTGTATAGTCATTTCTGTAGTAGTTTACAGAAACATCATTTCTGTGTATGAGGTAGGCAGAATACAAGCTTGAGTGTCTTTCTCAGGCGTTATCGTTCATAGATTTTTGTGACAGGTTCTCTCCCAAAGACCTAGAGATTCCTGACAGCTCAACAACCCTAAGGAGCTTCCATATAGCTTTGGGATTACAAGCATACACCACTGCACTTGGCATTCCATGTAGGGTATAGGTATCAAACTCAGCTCCCTAAGCTTGAGCAGAGAGAATGATCTGAACATTCTTTTCCTGCAGACACTGCGCACCTCATTTCTAAAACTGACGCTGTTCTGAACTCTTGAGATCTCTTGAAATCTGAAGTTGAAGAATTAAAGAAAATAATGCAGACAGAAGTTTCTGTCCTGCCTGGTCCTGCAGCCATTTAGTCCCAAATAGCCACACAGAGGCTCATATTAATAACAAACTCAATAATATTACTCTAGTAATATTAATCACTAATGCAGTCAGCAGAACATGAGACGCTTAATCTTAAGGTAGTGGGTTCGGGTCTCACATTGGGCACCATTTGTAATCTGAAACTGCACTTTCTTTTTCCATCTGCTCAGACCCAAATAACCACACAGAAACTATAAAATAATATTCTGTTTTGTACTCTATGGTCACATATTGTTATTGCACATGTTGCAGAACAAAAAGAACACAATATCTGTGTTTCTATTATTGGATGAGTATTTTCCTTGACAAATTTTTGCTTCTTAATATGAATTTACTTCCATTGATTTTCTGGTACTTGCATGTACACAGTCAGTAATGTCTTACTGTTTCATGGCAGATTATTCATTCAGGTAAAAGAATGAGTACTTTGTTTAGGTAAACTCCCAGCTTTGTCTTTAAGGGAAGAAATTATTGTTTACCAATATTAACTTAGATATTTGAATTCTGTAAGACTGTATTCTGAACTTGCACCAAGACAAATTCCAAGTAATAAAGCATCATAAGGACTCAATATATTTAAAGTATTGCCTCAGTACATATGATGTCACCTCTGTTGAAATTTTAGTATCTGACCTTATAGGAATCAAACCTTTTAAAGCTTAAAGCTACCTAAAACATCAATGTTTATACTTGAAGACAAACACTATTTTTGTGCCTGAGAAGCTCTTCTTACAAGGAAGGATAATGAATTCAGAGATCCTTAATATTGTGAGAACAAGCAGTACTTGAGTGCTTATCTATGAATAAAACCATTACATGAGCTCTGAGCTTAAGGCCATACCACAGAGGACAGAAGATAAAGAATTTAAGAGCCACAAAACCAGGAGAAGGGCTTTGAAATACTATCTCCAGGGTATGAAACAGCTTTTGCAATCATGGAGTCCCAGCAACCACTCTTGCCTACACTGGGCCTACTTAAGACTTGGCCTGTTGCCAGTCAATTGTTGCCAGTTGAATCTGGGATATACTTGTGGGACTCGGTCCTGCCATAATCTACCTGGCTGATCTATTGGCTATTGGGAGATACTTGGGGACACCAGTCATATTCTTCAGGTTTTTGGCATCTATAGAGTTCATTAGGTTTCAATAGATTGTTCCAAACCAGAAATGCTTCTGGTTGACTGAGTCATCAAAGAAAATAAAAACGTGAATGTGGCATATGATGTGTAAAGGAGATAGCAGAGCTTAGAAGGTGAAAGCAATCAAGTTTGTTTTACATGTACACAAAATTGCAAAAACTCAGATCTAATAAAGTTATAAAAAAGAATAAAGATGGAAGTAATTTTATTTTGGACACAGTCTTGGGACTTTTGCTGCTGAATGTACAGGGATACATTCAAGTGCAAGTTTCTTGAGAATTTCTCCACAACTGCACAATCTTTATCAGGTTTCTCCATATGAATTCTGAAGTGGGCAGGGTTGTATAATTTAAAGTATCGAAAGTATTAGAGGTAGAAATCAATTAGATTCTATAGTTACATTCTTACTGTTTATGAATAATTTAACAAATGAGAAGAAGAGAAAAATTATAAGATAACAGGTTTTTTCTAAAAATATTGATCATATCTTAAAATATTTAATCAACATTCTGGAGACGGTAGTAGTGTTTTTGGAATGACATAAAGGCTTTTAATGATGAATTGCATATGACATGGTAAAAATCATATATTTTATATTACGTATATTTTGCCATAATAGAAAAGGAGGATTTTAAATTAATGTTCCTGAAAAGAAATATCATAAACCCTTCTCATGTGCAACTGTTTTATTTAAGAAAATAAATATCCACTTGACACAACACAGTAATCTATAGTCATCTAAATTAGACTGATTGTGCAGAAAAAAAAGTTAAAAGAATTTTATACAAACTTTAAGATACCAGAGTCAACTATTCACAATAACAATGGTTTTCCCAAATGGAAGATTGCTTTCATGGGCTTAGAGACATGACATTCTGATATCAATATCATAGATTGAATGTACTATTATTGCTGTGCATTTTTCCAGACTATACTTTTTCTTTCTATATTTAGTGATGATACATGTATGATGTCATGTTTTATCTGTCCTCTTACAATATAAATCGCCAAAGAAGAGACTCTAGATCTGGAATTATTTCCATAACCTGCCATGTGGGTATGTCTCTGATGCTTTGGCTTGACTATTAACTGACATGGCTCACTCTGGATAGCTCCACTCCATATGGTATGACTTGAATTTTGTTAAAGCAAAGAAAGCTACCTGAGCATCAGGTGACAAAAATTAAGCAAGGATATATGCATTTAATCTCTCTTTGTAAATGTGAATGTAATGCTTTTAGTGCCTTTCTTGGCTTGCTCACAGTAATGGACTATAATCTGGAAACGTAAAACAAATAAATCCTCTCGAGTTGGTTTTGGTCAAGTTATTTTGTCAAAGAAACATAAATTAAATTAAATGAACAGTTGAATATAACATTTGCTATCACATAACCATAAAATATAATATATAATTTTATGATATTTTAAAAATTCACCTATCTTATTTTAAAATGCTATTGAGTAAATTATTTAAGAAAAAGAAATGAATAAATACAGAGTAAATTACTTCTTGGTTAAAGCAATTAGTTGGAAATAAGAGAACTTTTATGAGAAGTTTATTTTTTCTTGGTATATTTCACAGGCTGCCTCATTTTACCTTAATGCATATATATAAATATATATTTTTCCTATAATCCACTTTGAAAGTAGAGATAAGAATGCACATCAAACTGTAATATTAATACAGAAATCACTTACATATTTTCTTTTCAACTGAATAAGTATATTTATCTTTTTCTAAATGTATACACACCAAAAGTTTTTATGAGGTTCTTCCTTTAATAATTGTTTTAAATGGTCTCTACATTCAAATAAGAAAATGTTAGATAGTTTTGGTTTCCATGTATTTTATTTAATGACAGCAAACTGAATCAGAAAAGGAGCTAGATAGCTGGAACAAATGGAGACTATTTCTAAGAAATTGCAATTATACTTGATTTTTGATTTTCTTTTATCTACCACAAGGTGATAAATTTGACAAAATTCTTCTTAATGGTTTCCGTACATGAAGGACTTGTTTTCATTCTCTTAATGAAGTGCCTCACCACCCATTCTTTTCCTGTCTAGTGGTCTGAGGCATTGTTACAGCAAGACTTCTGTCTCCAGTGAAAATCAATGCCTCTGAAATCTATTATGAAGATGATGTTCAGAAGGGATGCACCTTTACCTCTAAATACCAAGGTTCATATAAAATTATAAATACAAGATTATATAATCATGAAGCACATACATTTTCAACTGCGAAATAATACTTTTTATATACATTAGGATTTATCTACCATTCATAAAAAAGTATGTAGAGGAAAGATTTACTCCCATAATTTTATATGTGGTTTTATTTTATAGCAATCATTTTACTTTATTTAACGTGTTAAAATTCATATTTTCCTGTATTTTTTATTCAGATAAATTTCCTATCTGTCTTACCTACAATGATTCTTTATTAGATTTCAGTCTTTCCTGGAAACAAATTTTGAGTTTGCATAGGTCAAGCACTCTGTAGAATTCAATCACCACAATTCTGAGTTTATGGGCTCTCTTGCTCCACTAACCATTACGCACACCAAGTTTACTTTCTGCTTGTCTTTGTGTCTCTGCAAGGGTGTTCCTTGGGGATTAAAAGGGGTTAAGCAACTGATAAAATCAGTGCTTTCATTTGTAGTCACAGTTTTCATTAAGGGAAATCTTTAAGAAGAAGGAAGAGATTGGGCCTCCACGAAAAGACAGGTCAGGGTCACACAAGCTTGCTTCATAGTCAGGCTGTATATTCTACCTACTGTTCTATTTCTGAGAAACTTTGTCAACTTTCCATTTACAAAAGAACTTCCTGAATCATTGACCTCTCCAGCTTTTCATTTTTTTTCTGCAAATATGTGTGATTTTCCTTAGTAAAACTTCAGTAACTGGTCAAACAATATTCATGTATGTCTTCCCCAATTTTCTCTCCTAGTTCTTAGGTAAATAAATTGTAATCATTTTTTCCACAGCCCACAGTCTTTTAAATATTGGGTATTCTTGCTTTTAATTTCTGACACTCTGTCCAACTGAAAGAGAGTCACCCTTTCTTGATCTTCTTCTGTTAAAATCCCCTTCTTAACATATTTCTTTCCTTTTTTTTTTAGAAATGTTTTATTCTTCTTTTAAAAAATAAGTGTTTCTTGTGTTAGATGTGTTCAGTGTACAGGCAGTGATATTTCAAGCTTTGTGAACCATGGACTTAATATAGAACCTGGAAAAGAGTTAAATTAATGTAAAGGGACATAGCTACTCATTGAATGATTTGATGTTATTGTAATTCTTTCTTTTGTCTTTTTCTTTTTTAACTCAACACCTAATTAGAATATAATTATCAATAATACCATTCAATAGTAAATTACAAAACGAATTTTTCATTTTTTTGTTTAAAACTGATTAATATCTTTTTTCTTTATTTTTTAGTTTATTATTATTAT
>LOEQ01002998.1:157638-194689 GCA_001685075.1 Bramus lutescens | reverse complement strand
CACCATCACCGCCCGGTCCGACAACTTAACTTTTTAAAACTTTATCTAAAAATAAAACATCTTTCATCCATGAAATTCTGCTAAACTAATATATATGCAAGGAATAATGTCAATTAAAAAATCACCCTTTTTCAAACGTTGCAATGATTGTTTCAGGAAAAAATCATCTTTAGTTGCTCAAGTTAGCTGGTAACAGAATATTTGCATACGCTTAACATAACTGCTTACAAAATACTTTTTAATTGCATTTTAGAAAATGGTTTCCTTATAGAGGAAAAACTGACATAGTCTAAATTATCAAAGTTCATTCTCCAATAATCAGACAAACCAATGCTATGTTTCGGGATGCACCAGGGACATATCATCACTTCTGAAATATTTTTGCTTAAAAAACTAATAACCTCTTATTGATTATTTATGTTGATATTGAAGTAGGTTCCATGATCTCTTATTAGCCAATTGATTAACACTTTTACCTTTCTGCCATAGCCCTTATCACCAGGATACATAAGTCCAGAAAGCTCCCGCAGCTCTGTTTTCCTGTTCTCCATTGTTCCAACATATTCTAGTTCATGGTCAGAGATTAAGAAGTCATAATGACTAAGTAAACAGAAAATAAATTTATTTGGAAAAGGAAGTCTTTGTAGGAAAGGTATATTTATCCTTGGATGATACTGAGTGAGAAATCACAGTTGGATGGATGCCCCAGTGGAAATGAGAAATACAGCTGCAACTCACATTAAATGGTAGCCGTGAAAAAACACTGCATTCCACAGGACAAAGACATGTTAACTGCAGAGATGGAAAAATCAGTATTTGGGATGCAGATTGAGGGGTGAGGAATAGGAGAGATACCTCTAAGTCATGGAAACCATAAGCTTGTTCTAAAGCAATGTCAGCTGAGTGGAGCGTAGGCAGTTTCAGAGGGTTGTCTATTACTGTCCTAGAGGAATTTTACTTGATGAAGTGTCTCAAGTTTTGATGCAAGTAAACATATCTTGGCCTGTTGAATTAAAAAAAAAAGTGAGAGAAGGGGGGGTCAGGGACATCCCAGAAATTCTGACCTATTTAGGACCTAATTACCTGTCATTGCCAGCATTTCCCTCCTCCACCATGTTACGATGGTCCAGGTAGCCCAGTAACTACAGTCAGAATAAACATTACATTAGCATGAGAGAGATGTCACCTACAGGGGAGGAAGGCAGGGATGGAGAGATAATAACAGGACCAGGCAATCGTTACATTTTAAGCACTCACTCCATTGGCATAAGGACCTCCTGAGAAGTATTTGGTATATTACTAGAGAGTGCCAGTGCCATGAAAGGGCACATGGGTAACCCTGTGTTCATTCTCAGTACCCCAACCCGCCACCCTGTGGTCACATTCATTCAATAGCCTTTTTTCTTCTGCACTGAAGAGTTCATCTACTGCAAAACCAAACATCTGTGCAACTGCTCACAGGAGCACACTGAACAGTGCAGAGGTCTGTGGCTAGAGAACTCTGGGGAAGCAGTGGGCAGATGCTCCAGGATACCTGGAACCCTGGGGAGCTTGCTCCCGATATCTGGCCTTTGCTTTGTTTTGTTTGCTTTCGAATAGCAATGTCAGACTAACATCATTTGTTGGAAAACTCTCCTTAGGAAATTTATGAAAATTAAATAAAATTAGTCATGGCCAAGGACTGGTCCTGTTTATCTCAGAGCTTCAGTCATCTTGGCAAACAAACAAACAAAAAATGATGTCATTTAAAAAATGGGTTCATTGAACTAAGTACCTTTGAATATAAATTTTAGAAAAGCAATTTGGAATAAAGGGAAGCATATTACAATAACAAGTTAATGGTTTATATTTGAAATGAATAGTTTCAAATTTTTTTTCTGGATTTGCCAACAGGAAAGTAAAATTATCGTCCTGAATTTATGATGAGAAAAATGTGTTTAAATCCAAGTATCTTCCTGACACCTTAATTATTTACCAAACATTTTATATTGCATATTAATTATTATATTTAAAAAGCTCAGAGTCACCAAATATTCAAGATGACAATGTTCTCCTACTAGTAAATCTCTTCGTAAGTTTATGAAATGTCTTTTGAATACCACAAAATTTAGAAAATATCTTAAAAGCTAATGAGTACTTTGAATTGAACCGTGCCCTACTAGAATAATTGTGCATTTAGATTTCTTTATTTACATGTACCAGGTTGCCAGGTACAGACACTGAATCATTCTGCCTATGAAAAGAAAACCGTAAATGAATGCCCATCTTATATCTTGGGGACAAAGATTATGAGTCATATTTGTGACGCTAGAGCAGAGCCCCCTTTCTATATAGTCAATTCTGTCAGTCTTGCCTGAGGCCCACAGATTTGACGCTCTTCTGGGCTTCACTGTTAACTTTCAAAGGTTAATGGATGACTGCTATCGTGGCAGAACTATGACAGACTGCTGGGCTCCTTGTTTTGCTTCCTTCTTCCATCATTGCTCAATTTTATTGCCTCTTCTAGAAGCTTCTGTTTCCTCATGCATGAAATGGAGGGGGAATGGTAGTGAGTTTTGTGCTGTATATTTGTCAAGCGTGACCTCACTCTAAGAAGGCTTGGAATTTGAACTCCGGTGTTCTGACTGTGGGTTACAGGTCTCACGTATGAGCTTGAGTGTCTGTTAAGCTCTGACCAGGCCCTCTTCATGGCAGTCTGGATCATGTGTGTGTGTTGATGCTGGATTCCATTAGGAAAGGGGGGGACACTTATTAGCAGTACTTATTACCATGATAGCGACTGTCTTGCTATTGTGTGTTATGTTAAAGGAGGCAGGTAGCACTTTACGAGTGCCTCCTCAGCCTAGAACCCAACTGGCTCTTAATCTAGAAGGCAGTCGAGCAGCAGCTCTCAACCTGGGTCACAACTCTTTCACAGGGATGGCATGTCAGATATCTACACTACGATTCGTAACAATAGCAAAATTTCAGTTATGAAGTAGCTACAAAATAATTTTCTGCTTGGGTGAGGTCAGCACAACATGAGGAACTGTATTAAAGGGTCACAGCATTAGGCAGGTTGAGAACCACTGCAATAAAGAGAAAGGAAGAAAATAGTACACTTTAAAGGGGTAAAAAGATTGGAATTCATGGGGTCCATGCAGAGTAGTCAGCTTGTAGCCCATTCATAGATGAATGCCTGCTACAAAGCTATACTCCGGCTATATTTGGTAAAGATTTCAGTGATATGAAACTAGTTAAAAGAGAGCAGGAACTGAAGTTAATGCTTTTGGTGAGAAGCTAAAGATCTCTTTTTTTGTTTGTTTTTATGGTTTTGTTTGTTTGGTTTTTTGAGACAGAGCTCCTCTCTGTAGCTGAAACCTCGCTGTTCTGGAATTCACTTTGTAGACCAGGCTGGCCTCAAACTCACAGAGATCCTCCTGCCTCTGTCTCCGAAGTACTGCCTGCTACCACATCCTGGCGGAAGGTCTTTTAATCCCATGACAGGCTAGGCTAAAGGGGTTAAGTTGAAGAGAAGGAAGCGTTGCTACAAGCCGATGTTTATCCTACACCAAGGAAGACATAAACTATGCCAGAACTATTTCCATCAAAATAGTTAAACCTTACATACTCATTTTCATCGTCATCACCATCATTAGTGTATTAACTCAGTAGCTGCTCCTGCAGAGGACATGGGTCTGGTTCCTAGCATCCATATACTGGTTCCGAACCATCTCTAACTCCAGTTCCAGGTAATATAACTCCCTTTTTGGACCCCCAGAGGCACCAGGCACTCATTTGGTATACATACACACATGCAGGAAAACACTCATATACATTGAAATAAAATAAGTAAATCTATATAAAAAACGTAACCTCTCTCCAAGAGTGATGTGGTTAATACTCTTCAGTCTTGCTGACTGATCAGCTTCAAAACTCTCTGTGTAGAATGTTTACTTAGGACATACCTGCGGGGATGACATAGAAACCTGGCACTCAGTAAGTGTCTTAAGTATAGTTGTTAACAGTGAGAAAAAAGCCCTCAATGGAAGCTGGTTCCCACGGTCTTGTCTCTTCGTCTCCATTCATATACTTTTGTTTCCCCAGAGCTTTATTTTATCTTTGGGAAATGTGTTCTTCAGTAGTGTTTGGGGGAATTTCTAAGTCTTAGCAACTTTAAAGAACTTTAATAGTCAATTAGTAATTGGCAAATTCTAGTCGTACATGCTGTCTTTACCTTATCCATATTTGGGTATAGATATGATGGCATCTGGGTCCTGGCACATTTCATGTGAGTAGTATAGGTGAATATTTTACACAAAGTGTTCTGTTCTCAGAATCTTTAAAAATGGGTAGAGGGGCTGTGCCTAGCTCGTTACCTCCCTAAAGCAGGTCCCCATCTTTAAGAGTATGACTTAAGAAATTGTCCTTTTTGCTTCTGTCATTGAAGGAACTAGAGTAGGCCTCTCCGGTTATCAAAATCAGATTAGACCTTTTCAGCTCAAGGCCTGGGTTACAATAATTTCCTTTACGTGTCTCCAGTTAAGTAAATTGCACCTTTTCTTCCTGGAAAATGAACTCTAACCCAGTGGGGACCAAGAAAAGCTGTGGATTTGGCCAGTGAGAACCAAGGCAGGTGTCATGAGAGTCTGTCCCATCTCACCTGACAACACCTCACCTACTTATCCAGGCCACTGTGGCACTCGGGGAGAAAAGGACACAACTGAGTAAAAATGTCCCCAGCTCTCCCCTGAGTGTGAGGTCTCCAAGGAGAATGCTCACTGTCTGGTAGATTCCTTTCTGTATTCTGGAAAATACTGCTTTCATGGATGAAAGTAGGTCAGAATTCTGAGCTTAAGTACATCTCCTTGGAAAAACAAAACAAAAAAACCAAAGTATATTTTTAAATAAAAAAATTAAGTAATTTGATGCTGGGGGAGAAAAAGCAAAAACAACATTAACAACAACACAAAATTGTTCTGAATATGTAACTTAGTTCTGGAGTACTTGTCAAATGTGTGAGACCTTAGATTCTGAACATTCCCTGCCCTTCAGAGGGTGGGGGTGGGGCCGGTGGAGGGGTAGGGGAGTGGGAGGTATGGGGGGAGAGAGGGAACCAGAGGGATGGGATGGGTGGACAAAGAGGGCAAGGAAAGCAAAAATATTAAGACTAAAAGAAATCACAAAATAGCAGCCAAATACTTTCTTCTGTCCATTCTTGTCATTATCTGCTACATATATTAAAAGACAAAATCAGTGCTTTCCAGTCTTTGGGGGCAGTTAAGACTTAGAGAAAATGAGATGGGCATCAAGTGACAAGAAGCTGCAGCTGTTGGTTGGAAAGATGGCCTGGTGTTCTGGAGTACAGTGTATGGACTGTCATTCGGAGAAGGTTCGTGGATGTGGTCACTTTTGTCGTAGACATACACAGGGTAGCTGGTTGCTCTCTTCCTTCACTGGACTGCTGCCAACTGGTCCTCTGGAACAGGAATTAGCTGAAACACGCAATTCTGGGCACTCACATTCCCAAGCCTTATGTCAGGATCAGCAAGAAATTGAGGCTCACTGCCCCTCTGTAAAAGGTCAGTTTCAGAGGGAATGATTACATTTTCTAGAGGCTGTGGAGGAGAGGGCTTGGGGATAAACGCAAGAATGCAGAAAATTACAGAGCAAAAGAGACTCCCAAAGGGAGTCTTCCAGGTTAAAGGCCTTGTGGCTGTAACTCCGGTGTTATCAAACCTGAAGAATGTGGGCTGTACTGGGGCAAAGGTTAAGGAGCAAAATCAAGCATTGCTGATGGATGTTCTCAAACAGCTGTAGGTGTGAGAGCAGTGGGACCAGGTCAGGCCGTTTGTGAGTGCCATTGTGAACTTGGAGGGGCACATTGAGAGCTAACAAGCAGATGTCAGAAGCAGGTTTAAAGCCAGCTTGTGGGACTATGGGGCTGTTTGCATTGTGTGATTGCGCCACACTGGACCTTCACTTCGAACAAGCAACTATATTTTCTTCTTGCACGACATTCTGCTTCAGTGTATTTCTGATTCTCCAAGCTGCAGGGTTTGTTTCTAGCACTTGAAATGGTCAACCTGTCTTGCTGTGTGAGCTGTGGAAGTGTAATCGTTGACAGACAGCCTCAAGCCCGCTCTCCTGTGGAGTTCATGCTACATGAATTACTTCTTTCTATGAAGTGTCATTTGCTTATCTTCTTAGCACTTAAGTTGTTTGCCTTCTTGCCTATTGAGCAATAAAAAAATGAAAATGGCTTTGGTTTCCTCATCAAAGCCTTGCTTCTATTTCTCTGATCCCAAGTCACAGAGGAAGCAACCAACTACTAAACCTAAATACCCAGGGCCTTAGGCTCACTGATACCAGAGCCTGATCACTGGAAATCTGGGATTGGGAAGATGGCTTGGTTGTTGACTAGCTTGCCACTCAAATGTTTAGATGTGTTAGTGTCCCCAGCACACACTCCAAGGCCGGGTATGGTGTTGCATGCTTGCATACAGCTCCAGCAGTAGGAGCAGAGACAGGCACATCTCTGAGACTGGCTGGCCAGCTGGCCTTACTGCATTCAAGAGCTTGGGTTCAGTGAGGGACCTTGTCGAATGTAAGCCAGAGAGAAATAGAGGAAGACAACTTTACACTGGCCTCTGCTGTCTACATACGCATTCACACCTGCACATGCACATGCACATGCACACACGTGAACAGGTATAGATGCATACAACACGCACACACGGTTTTTATATGAAACCTTCCCAGTTTTAAATTGTGATAATTGACTTAAAACTTAAAGTTTACTGCAAACCACCAAATTTACTCTTTATGACAACCACAGGAAGCATTTGGGACTGTAGCTCACTGTAGACCTGAGGGTTGTGTGGTATTGATTCTGGGGAAGCCTGAGACTTCTGGATGGGTAAGTGCGATGTTACAATCTGGGCCATTTTTCGTGGGGCTGGTGGGAGCTAGGGGAATGGTAGAAGTAACCAGACAGACGCTAAGGCTATGCAAAGAAGGGCAAAGACAGGCTTGGGTATTTGTATGGCATGGACATAGTCCTATGCCTTCCTGAGTAGTGCACTGCCTTTGTAGGATGCTGGTCCAGCTGCCCACACAACCACGCAAAGCTGTCTGCATTTAAGTCAGTGATTCTCAACTTTCCTAGTGCTGCAACCCTTTAATACAGTTCCTCATGTTGTAGTGACCCCCCCACCTTAAAATTATTTTTATTGCTATTTCAGGTAATGTTGCTGCTGTTCTGAATTATAATGCAAATATCTGATATGCAACTCCCCAAAGGGGTTGTAACCTGCAGGTTGAGAACCACTGTTCTATATAGGCAGAGTTTTTCTGTGTCCCAGCAGTTGCTCCCAAATAACTACACTGAGACTTAATATTAATTATTAAAGGCTTGGCCGATAGCTTAAGCTTGTTTTTAGGTAGCTCTTGTAACTTAAAGCAACCCATTTCTATTAACCTATGTGCTTTCCCGAGGCTCATCTACCTCATATGCATACTTCCCATCCTGCTCGTTCTGCCTCTCATGACATCTCCCCGACTCCGCCCTCCTTCTGCCCAGCATTCTCTCTGTCCAAAAATCCTGCCTAGGCACTGGCCAATCAGCTTTTTATTAACAATAAAAGCAACACGTCTTCCTAGTGTGTGGAAGGATTATTCCACAGCAGCTCTAAATTGTCTGAGCATGCGCAAACTAAGATGTTTTCTTCTTTTCTTGTTTTGCCATGGCTCATCCTTATGACACACCTCACCTGCCTGTGACTTCAGCTGGCAAGAGAGGGAGAGGTGGGTGGAGCATGTCACATACATCCTTGTGAGATGGAGGCTAGCTCGCCATGGGTACACAGGGAAAAAGGACTCCTATTAAAAACTATATGTTATCACAAATATTAGGGTGAGAACAGATGTGTTGGGATTAAAGCAGTTAGTGTGGGAACATGAGAGGAAAAACTAAAAAGCTTGCAGTTGGGCATCATGTAATCGAGCTGGCCATGTAGGGACTGGAGAGGTGTGGGCCAGCATTCGCAGGCTGGCTGCCCCCTTTGAAGCACCGTGCCTTGAGGAACATGTGCAGGACGCTGCTGTCCTCTTCACATATTCTTGCCCCTAGTGCAGCCATTGCAAAAGACTGAATTGTAAGTGGGTAAGAACAGTTTCTAGAAACCTCCACTCATTTTAGGAAAGAGACTCCTGAAAACACAGACAAGGAGTTAAATGTGAGGTGACTGAGAACAGCTGTGTCTACATCTTATCGTGGCTGTATCTTGGGAGCTGTGGTAGGCGTTAGCTCCATAGTGACACTACAAGCCGGTCACATACATGTGAGAACAAAGGGTACGGACTAATCAGCTGCCTAGAACACCTGCAAGGTCAGGGGTAACAATGCCAGTTAGATCCAAGAGCTAGCAGACGGTCCGAGTCAGCGGCTGACAAATCAGAAGTCAGAGAAAGACGCGTGCGTGCGTGCGTGCATGCGTGCATGAGAGACAGAGAGAGAGAGAGAGAGAGAGAGAGAGAGAGAGAGGGTTGTGATGGGTAGCAAATGAGCACATGACCATCTCCCGACTGAGCCAGAACACAGACAAATGTCACCCCTTCAACGGCCAAACCTGTGATATTATACCCAGAGTGCTAACCAGTATGGACAGAAATACCTCCGTTTTTGTCAGTTTCCATAATGAATACTGTTACCCCCCCCACCCAGAGAAACAGTTCACCTTTTTCCTGTCTCTTGGAAGTCCCTCCCTGTTCTTGGGAACTTCACTTTGCTCGATTCCTCACGTTCCATTAGTTTCTCGTCATTGAGAGAATTAATTCTGTGTTCCTTTCTCCTACAAGTTCCCTGTCTTTAATCGTCATCAGAGCGAGACCACCAACCTGAGCACCGCTCTCTCAGGTTGACTTTGGTGACCCCTGAATTTCTGCTACCCTGAGCCCCTGGGTCCTGCAAACCCAGGCCAAGGATGATTTCCTCTCATCCTCGATCATTCCTTTTCAGGATCCAGATGTTGGATGCCTTACTTCTGTCCACACTCTGTGACCTGGTGACATGGCCACAAAATTGTGGGTCTGAGCTGGGCTCTCTGTATCCTGGGAATAACATATTTATATCAGGAAGAGAATGGCTTTGTGTGGTGTTTACTAGGCTGCTGTATTTGTACTTGTGGGCCTCAGTTCTGTGAAACTGGGCCT
Organism: Bramus lutescens; assembly: GCA_001685075.1. Taxonomy (NCBI): domain Eukaryota; kingdom Metazoa; phylum Chordata; class Mammalia; order Rodentia; family Cricetidae; genus Bramus; species Bramus lutescens. Next base: position 185,497 of record LOEQ01002998.1, on the reverse strand, counting down.
CTCTTTCTATTTAATTCTCTCTCATTCTTTTCAGCAAGGCTCCAGCAGCACAGATGAAAAGCAGCCTTGCCATTGACTTTTGTCCCATGTTAGATCCTTATGGCTTGCTTTATTTCTGATTGCACTGCATAGTGTGATGAGTTTTTATGCTGTTTGTTTGCTTGGTTGTCTTAGAAAAGCAATACTTAAACTTTTTGGTCTAAAACATTACTAAAGAGTTAAAAGATTTAAAGTTGATTATTTGCACTATTAAATATTGAAACAGACATAAAGAATATTGAAGTAGAAATTCTGTGAATTACTTTACCCATTTGGCACCCTCTAAAACACAGTTGTGAGAGATGGAAACCAAAAACAACAACAAAAACAATGGAGCTTGGGAGACTGCTTGATTGATAGGGGCTTGCAATGAAATCTTGAAGACTGGGCTTAGATCCTCCTGGAAAAGCTGAGCCAGAAAGGGATTGACTGTAACTCTAGCCCTGGGGAAGCTATAACAGGGAATCCCTTCGGCTTGCTGACTGCAGGAAGATAATTTCAGAACACAGCCTGGGTACTGGGAAAAGGGTATAGAAGGGAAGGCTCTCCCCATTGCTGAATAAACGAGTCTGCTTTGACTTGCCTGACTCCCAGAGTCTGTGCCATTGATTCTGCACCCTCTCACCCCCTCCCCGAGGGAGTCCTTAGGACCCAGCCACAGCTGGCCAGCCTGCATAGCCACCTAGCGAGCTTCACATTCAGTGAGAGAGCCTGTCTCAAAAACATAGGGTGGAGAAGTGACTAAGGAAGACAGCTGACATTCACCTCTGGCCTCCACCTCTGTGGGCACACATGCACATTCATCACACACCCACACACATGCTCACCCACACATGTTCCAGAAAGCAAATGCTGTAGTAATGTCACGAAAATAACACTGACCTTGAATGCTCCTTGAAAGTACCTCGGGATACCTGGTCTATACACTGAGAGCCAACCCAGACAGCATACCACTTTGTGATTCCTTAGCAGCTTTAAGACCCAGAACGGGGAACTTTGGAATGTAAGAACTCCTCTAGGAACAGTGCCGTCGAGCAATGGACAGTCCAAAAGAAAGGCCAACCAATCTGTGAACTTCTTTCATCTTCTATTTGGGAGAGGTTGGTTTCTGCCATTGAATAATAAACTTGCACGTGATATGTCACAGTGCTTATTTTAACTGTGTCAAACTAATTCTGGCACTTAAGACATATGAACTAAACATTTTAGCATTACAAAGAAGATTTTGCTCATTTGGTTTTGTACACTTACTGTTATGGTCGGCCAACCAACCTAAACGCATCGTTTCTAACTTGGTACATTTATTGCTTTCTGTAGGAATTGAAATGCTGAATAGGCCAGGCCTCTTTATAGCCAGGCTACAGGCATGTGACCTAGGCATAACTGATGAATATCTATGTTTCATGCTATGGTATGGAAACTGCAATCTTATAGAAACCCCCTCAGGCAATTGTGCATAGTTTCCACGGCAACAATTCATTGCTGGAGTCTCTGGTTGAGACTGTTGGCATTGTAGCAGATGGCAAGGTGGCGTTCTGGTCTGGCAGACTTCTGTGAGATCTGGGTGGTGTTCCTGGAAATGCAGCCTCAGAGCCCGATTTCCTGGAAATCCATGATCTCTCCGTTATTCTCAGAATTCAAGAGTCGGGGGCTTTGCCCGCAGCTAAGAATCCTGTATGATACATTTGAAGGCGCAGTTAGTGCAGACCTGTTCAAAGTCGCTTCCGGAAGTGCGTGTATGGAAATCCCGGGCTTCATTCTAAAATGCCTGTTTCTGGGCTTAGAAGCTTTGTGGATGAGTTCTAGAGCTCAGCGTTTTAATTAATTAATTTAAAATATGGTTTCATAAATCCGAGGGTGCCTTGAACTGATGTGTAGCTCAGAATGACCTTGAACAGAAACCTGACCCTCCTGTCGCCACCTGTCCAGAAATAACCCTACTTTCACAAAGCCGGATGACCAACTGGTATTTCTTTGTTCCCACACACCCTCCCCCACCTATTCACACTGTTCTGGTTCTTTCTTTAACTCCCCCTTTGCCCTCTTCTTTTTGATGTTTGAGACAAGGTCAGGGTCTCACTGAGCCCAGGCTGTGCTTCTATTTTCTGTAAAGCTCTCTTTGTAGCCGAAACTGACTTTGAACTCCTGATCTTACTGACTCTCCCCCATTAGCACGGAGGTACCAGACATGTGCAGCTACATCAAACAGGGAGTCTCTTCAACTCTTCAGTTTTGTTGTTTTCTGAGAACTGAGAAGTGGCAATTCCCCAGTGAGAGTGGCCTGCATTCTACGTCAGCCACAGTGCCGGAGCGATCCGTTCACACTGTGACTTGTGACTATAGCTCTCTGTAGTGGCGTTTCATTTATATTTTAATAAATAAAGCCTGCCTGAAGATCAGAGACTAAAACAGCTCCACTGGCCAGCCTTACAGACCAGGCAGTGGTGATAACACACCTTTAATCCCAGTAACCACACTTGTTTGCCATAAAAACCATGATATAGTGGTGCGTGCCTTTAATCCCAGCACTAGAGAGGAATGTAAGGCCGGAGGAGACAGCTCTCAGACAGTCTCATTCTGAGATTCCTGAAGGCAGGATGGCCATTTCAGACTGAGGTTGAGATAAGAGCTGTGCCTGGCTGTTTTGCTTTTCTGCCTTTCAGGTTGAACCTTAATTTCTGTCTCTGGGTTTTTATTTATCATGCTACAGTTCTCCAAGGCAGTTTTTTTTTTCTTCTGACATCTTTGTAACTCAGGCATACTGCTCAGTATTTACTCTAAGGTTATCTGGAGACAAGAAGGAAAAAGCTAGAACCTAGCAGCACGGTCGTTTTCTTTTAAGGGTTTCTGTGGGTTTGGAATGAAAACTAACATCGAGATGAATTGATTGACCTGATTGAAGCTTTCTGAAATCCCAGAATATTACAGTTTAAGAGACTGCCACCTGCCATAGTCTTCTAAGTGGGAAGATGGGTGTGACGGGGTTAGAGGTGGAAAGTGGGGATAGAGAGGTTGTTGCCCTCACTGATGTCCAAAGAAAAGGCTAGCAGTGGTTATGACTCAGCACTGTTGAAGTCTAGTTCCTCAACTGAAAATTAAAGATTCTGATAATTGTAATGTTTATAGGATATTGGTTATGGGATAGGAACTCTTTACAGTCTACCTGCTAACTCATTTAATCCTGTTACAGCCATGTCATTGGTACTGTTACTTCTCCAGTTTTCAGATGTCCCAGCACTGTAACTTATCTGAACTCCAAAGCTGGCTGGCTTTCTATTGCTACCATATTCCTTTCCTTGGATATACTGGCTAAAGACAGTCTGTACTCATCCCAGATTTTGATGGGCATGTGTCTGAGCATAGCCTACCTGGATTCTCTGCATGCTAAGGCACAGTCAAGCCGTTGACCTAGGAGGACAGACTAGGGATCTGTAACTTGGGTGTCGGTGACTAGGGGCTCAGCTGTGGCTGTGGCTCCTCCTTGAAGTGCTTGTGGGTTTTGGTAGAATTGGCTTTCTCACAGCTGCAGAACTCTTGGCATCTGGATCTCAAAACAAGCAAAGCACCTGCTTCTGTTCAAAGTCTCACTTCCTTTGGTGAAAACCAGGTGGTAGCCTGGGTTTTAATTAGCTTAATTCTGACTGCTTAAGGGGCTGCAATATATGTCATAAATCCTCATCTTTAGTGTATAATGGAACATAATCATGGGAGCAACATTCATTTATCATGTTTGGTAGGCAGAAGGCCCACTAAAACAGGTCTTGTCCCTTCTCAAGGGGAGGGAACTCCACAAACTGCTTTATAATGGCAGGACTCATGGCGTTGTCTTATATTTCTTGAAACCCAGCCTGGCTCCAGGCTCCTCTCCAGTCAGTGACCTCAGCATCCTTGATCATAGCAACTATGTTCTTCATTTTCTTTTTGAAGGAAGTAAACCTTCCATAAGATTCTAAATAAACTAACACAGCAGCTTCACACGCTCTGCTCATCAAATATTAATTCTCTGCATTCCTCTGTCTTTGAAGATCAACTTCAAGAACCCACAACCACCCATGGTTTTCTATTTTTCTAGGGAAGAACTCCATAGTCTCTTTAGGCACTCTGGTTGTGTAACTTTTTCAGTGTTCATGTCCTTTTGAGTTTAGAACTTGGGGGATTGAGACGAGTTCTCGTAGAGTAACTTCAGCTTTGCTCTTTGTCTCTGAGACAGATGAAGTGATTGAGAAGAAAGAGTGAGCTGAGCACCTTGCCTTTGCAGCCGGGTCAGCATGGAGCAGCCATTCACTGTGAACTCGTTGGTAAGTTCTGTCAACTGACACTTTGGCTATGGTTGAAAAAACCCAAAAGACGAACAGAAAGGACCGACTGTGGAGAGAATCACAACCACTTCAAGAAGCATAGCACTTCCTTACAGCTTTGTGTGTGGCTGCATCCTTTGAGGAAGTGACTAATAAAGACATCTTTGCCAGACAAAAATATCATTTTACTGACACATCTGTGAAATTTTAATCTGTGTGGCTAGACTCTAGGAGTGTAGATCCTTTCGAGAAACACTGGAGGGGATTTCAGCGTGGCATCACCTTGATTGCTTCAATCTAAGCTTCTCTGCAGATAGAAGCTGGAGGTTTGCTTTGAATAGTAGTAACTGGAAAAGCGTTATGTGTTCAGCATGGCGCTGGTGGTGTTGCTTGTGCATCCTCCTTGCGTGCCTGCAGTTTTGAAACTCTCGCTTTTCTCACTTTCCCTCTACAGCCCTGCAGAATTCATACCTCTTCTAGCTGCCTCCCCGAAGCGCGGTGTGTTGGAGATGAAGTAACCAGGACTTTGAGAACACAATGTGCTTGTTTGGTGCCCCAGATCAGTCCCTAAATGTGAATACAGGATGCTATGCCATCTCTTTGGCTCTCCTTTATGCTCTCCGACTATTGTGGGGTCTTGATAAACGGAAGCTGTTAAATTTTTTCTCCAGATGAAACTCACAGTGATGGCGACCCTGAGAGGAACAGTGGTCTGAATACCGTGTCTACACAAAACAGACCCTGGACACATAAAGAGCATAAAGAATTAGACGTCCCTTGAACTGAAGTGGGTTGTAGCAAGAATGCTTTAATCCTGATCAAGAATGACTTTAGTAGATTCCTTGAGAAGGAGGTGCTGCAGAGACCTTTGAACTTCCTGACCCCAAGGGGTCACAAGCTCCCATTCCTGTCCCTCTGTAGGGAAGCCTTCAGCAGCTTTTCTGAAATTAGAAAATTACTCAGAAAACTACAAGAACAGTACTATAAGGTGTGGGTCAAAGCAAGAAAGTGTGAAAGTGTGTTTTTCTATGTTACTTAGTACTTCATTTTTAATTGATATAATATTTTCAAATGTTTTATTAATTTTTAGAGAATTCCATACAATTGTACAATGTATTTTGATCATATTAGCCCCCTACTCCTCCCTTACACTTCTCAGAGATGTGGCTACCCATCCTCCCTCCCAGTGTTACACCTTTCATTTTTATAATAGTCCATAGAGTCTAATTTGTGCTGCCTGTGAACTCATGGACATGGGATACTAAAGCATGATTAACTTACCAAACGCCACACCTTCAAGGAAAACCAAATCTCCCTCTCCAAAAATCCATCAACTGTCAAGAGCCCCTCAGCTGGAACTGGGGGCTCATGAGTCCCTCCCCACTTACGTTGGAGTGCTGACTGACTTCATCTTGTGTAGATCTTGTGCAGTCAATCAGACTGTCTGAATTCATGCATGCATCTGACATGACAGGAAGACAGTCTTTTATACCTCCTTGACCTCTGACTTTTATCTCTTTCTATCTCCTCTTCCATTATGGTCCCTGAGCCTTGCAGGGTCTGTAATATAGATGTCCCTTTTGTGGCTGAGCACTGCATAGACGCTTAATTATTCTCTGTACTTTGACCAGTTGTGAGTTTCTGCATTAACGGCCATCCACTGTAAAAATAAACTTCTTTGATATGGTTCAAGAGCTGTATAAATCTATGGGTAGTTAGAGAACAGTTTGATATTCTGTCTGTTTAGCAAAATAACAGTAGTAAGTCCAAGGGTTCTTGGCTAGCACCAAGCATGCATTTCCTTATGACCTTAAATTCAAGGAGAAAAGCAGTTGGTTACCTCCACAACATTTAATACCACTATTGCACCCAAGGGCATATCTCACCATATTAGTCGTTATTGTATCTCACAGGGGTCATAGTTGGATAACACTGCTGATAACCTTTCTCCATCAGCAGCCTAAATAGCATCTTTGCCTACAGGGAGGAACTTCCTGGTCAGTACTAACTTGATTTCTCCTTGTATTGTTAACAAAGCATGTAGTGCCTTCAGCAATAGGGTCTTACTACCATGTTCTAGTGAGAAAACAAGAACAATGGTGACAGCCTGTATTGTGTAGGAGGTCTCCAGCACACCCCTCATAAACAGTGGGAGAGAAGGTATCGTACACCTGGCACTGTGCTTTGTATCTCACACTCTCCGGTGACTGGAAGAAACATTATTACCTGGATAAGAAAACTATAAAATATTTTTATGACTCTCTCTTTTGATAGACAGATATTTAGGAAGCTTATAAAACAGGTTTCCATATGGTTTTTTCAAACATCCTTGGTGTTAGTTTTCTCTTCTTGCCCATTCTCTGCCCTTGCCCCTCATGCCCTCCCTATTTATGCCTCTTTACCCATTATTCTCCTCCCTTTATATCACCTGAGCCCTACTGTCTCTTGCTACCTTAAGATCTTTTTTTTTTCAACCTTTCCCATCCCACCGTTGACCCCTTTCCAGTTTCCTGACTTCTACAGGTATTTCAAGTTAGATACCCAAATCTAAAGATTTGATGCTAGGATTCACATCTGACTAAGAGCATGCTTCATTTGTCTTTCTGGGTCTTTGGTTACCTCACTCAGGATAATGTTTCCCAGTCTTGTCCATTTACCTGAAATTTTCATTATTTAAGATTTTTCTTTGCAATTGAATAAAATCCGATTGTATCCAGGGACCTCATCTTTATCTCCCTTTGTGTAGCTGATGGCATCTCGATTGTTTCCATGCCCTAGCTATTTTAAATAGAGCAATGATGAACGAAGTTGAGCATGTGTCTCTGAAGCAGGAAAGAGAATGGTTTGGGTATATGTCGAGCAGTGATGTATCTGGATCATATGGTCGATCTATTTGTAGTTTTTGAGAACTCCCACACTTATTCCCATAGTGGTTGCACCAGTTTGTACTCTGACCAACAGTGCATAAGGGTTCTCTTCTCCCAACACCTTTGTCAGTATTTGTTTTCTTTTATTTTCTAAATCTTAGCCATTCTGACTGGAATACAGTGAAATCTTAAAGTAGTTTCTATCTGTAATTTCCTGATGGCTAAGGATGGTGGATACTTTAAAAATATCCCTTGGCCATCTGTATTCCTTCTTCTGAGAACTCTCTGCATATTGTTTAATTGGGTTCTTTTATTCATATTTATATTATTGAGTTCTTTCTCTATTAGAGATGTTAGTCCTCTACCAGATATATAGCTGACGAATATTTTTCTTTTTAATGCAATTCTGTAGGCTGCTTCTTCAGTTAGTTAACAGGTTCCTTTGCAGTATAGGAACTTTTAAGTTGCGTGAAGTCTCACTTGTTGATTGTTGATCCTATTTCCGGGGAAACCAGGGTCCTCTCAAAAAGTTCTTACTTGAGCCTGTATCCTGCTCTTTCTTCTAGAAGTTTTAGGTCTAGCATTGGAATCTGTGATCCATTTGTAAATGATTTCTTTTGCAGGATAAAAAGAAAGGTTTCAGTTACATTCTTCTACATGTAGACAGATAACAACTTTCTGTTAGAGATGCTCTTTTCTCCGATGTATATTTTTTCCATTTTTGTCAAAAACTAGTGACTATAAGGTGCATGAGCTTATATCTGGGTCCTTGATTCTATTCAACCAATCATGTTTACTATTTTTGAACTTTAAAAAAAAAAAACTACTATAGCTTTTGTAGTATAACTTGAAATCAGAAATGAAGATTCTCCTGGCAGTGTTTCTCTTGTTCAGGGTTGTCTTGATTAACCCAAGTCTTTTGTGCTTTCATGTGAATTTTAAAATTTCTTTTTCAATTTCTGTAAAGAATTGCATCAGAATTGTGATAAAGATTTCATTGACTCTGTAGATGGCTTCTGGTAGGATGACTATTTTCACCGTATTAATCCTACCCGCCCATGTGCATGAGAGTTCTCTCCGTCTTCTGGTGTCCTGTTGGCTTTCTTTCTTTAGTGTTTTAAAGTTTTCATTCTATAAGTTGATTTCAAGCTTTTTGTTAAGCTTCTGTGAATGGGATTTCCAAGTTTCTTTCTCAGTCTGTTTTTTGTTGTTGTTGTTTGGTTGGTTTTTGGTTTTCGGGTTTTTTGTCAGTATAATAGGAAGGCTGTTAACTTTATAGCCTGTCATTCTTCTGAAAGTGGTTGCCTTCTCTAGAAGTTTCCTGGTGGAGTCCTTGGGGTATCTCATATATGGAATTATTTGCAAATAAGGATACCTTGGCCTCTTCTGTTCCCATTTGTATCTCTTATTTCATTTTCTTGTCTTATTGCTCTAGCTAGAAATTCAAGAATTGTATTTTACAGGAGTAGTAACATACTTACCTTGATCTTAGTGGCAATGCTTCAAGTTTTTCTGTTTTGTGTGATTGTTGGCTATTGGTTTCTCATATATACATTTATTCTTTGAGATCTCTTCCTTCCATCCCTTCTTTCTACAGGACTTTTATCATGAGCAGATATTAGACTTTGCTAGAAAATTCCTTTGATAAGTGCTAGCAGATTTAAAAATATTTATAGAATATAGGATGTTAATTATATATATATACATATATATATACATACATACATACATACACACACAGACAGACACACACACACACACACACACACACACACATACTCTGCAGAGATTGAAACAGGGCAGTTGTCATTTCCAGGTCTCTATGTTAGAAACTTTCACATTATTATATAATTTGTGTCTTTGGTTATCCTATTGTGCTTTAGAACTTTAAACTAATTCCTCCTGCCAGCTCTATTTTAGTTCCTAATGTCTAATGGAAGAAATGTGTTTTTCTTTGGCATAAACTAAGGTAGGAAGAGCAGATATTGCATTGCTGCTCATCATATAGCTCTAGTTTTGGAATTCCTGACCAAGAGAAAATAGATCAAAAAGTGTAAGGTGAGAATCAAAATTTTGTGTATCCTTTTGTGGTGGTCACTCGGACCAGAAACTTCTTTTCTTTGGGAATGTAGAAGACTCAATATCACTGTTTCTTGGACGGTAACTGGATCAGGTATGCACATTAATCCACAGGAAAGTTACCTGGAGACCTTGTCTGGCGCTTCCTTGGGTAGGAATTAGCAGGAAAGAGCTTTCATGTTCATTGTTACAGGTCCAACCAAAAGTACCATCAGGCACAGGAAGTGGCTGCCTTCAGCATAATGGAAACTTAAGAAAAGTCTTATGCTTTTGTTATATATTAAACCTTTAGAAAGAAGAATCATTTCATTGCTATAAAGTTGGAAATAAAGTATATCAAGTGACACAAGAAAAACTCTTATGTACCTAATCTCGTATACTCTGCCCAGTGGCTCAGTTATTCATGGCAGAATAAAGCGACATCTGATTTAAAAAATTTTTTCAGAGCTTTCTACAGACTTTATTCAAACAATTGCCTTCACTCTAGTTGGGCTTACAAGTGACCCATATTTGATTAAGGAAGGCCCAAGATGCTGAGTTTTCTCTGGAGTAGCCTCATTCTTGGACTGTGAAATAATGGTCAAGTGCTCTAAAGATGGAGAACACATTAAGTCCTTCTGCGAACACTAACTGAAGCAGCAATTTTCTAGTCACCTCCAGAGGTCCTGACTTTGTAGATCTTCAGTGGAGCCAGTTAGGAATTTGCATTTTTTTTGAGAACAGCTGTCTTGCTGCTGATGTTGCAGGTGCCTGGACCATATACTCTTGAGACAGACAAGTCTGAACTAAGGAAAACAAGCTGCGGTCTGAGTGCTGTATTCATCACCTTGGCAAGGAGCCAGGGCTGTTCATGTCCATATTGTTTACAGCTGCTTTTACATGTGGAGACCTGAAGTCAAGATGTAAAGAACATAAAATATCTACTACTGTGCCCTAAATGAATGGAAAAACAAAACAAGCCATTCTTCGAGTCTGGCATTTCTGAAGCACAGAGCCATCTTAGTTATCCTGACTATGTATGCTTTGTACACGTCTGAGAGTATACATGATGGCGATATTAGTAAAATTCAAAGGTAGAAATAGAAATTACTTTTCTCCATAATTTATTATCATTTTCTCACTTGAGAACTAACTGACAGCAATTGCTATTAGATGGAAGTTTATTAGATTTATTTGTGTTAAAAGAAAAATAATGGGGCAGGGGTGGAGCTTGGAGAGTGTTCTTTTTCTCTGAAAGGGCTTCTCCTGGAGTTACCAGTGTTTTTTTTTTGTTGTTGTCATTTTTTTTGTATAGTGGCAATGGAGGGAGACCCTAGAAACTCCCGATTAAACTAGATATATTGTGGGATAGAGCCAAATCCTAATAATAACTTCAATGTAAGCAACTTTCTGGAGAACCTCAGGGTCCCGTGATGTGAGCCCTCCTGTGACAAGAATGATCCAGAATGGTTAACATTACAACTTACATGATGCTTATGCCCAAAACACTTGCAGACCCAGGAAATGCCACATGATTGTACTTTGAAACCTATGAAGAGGTCTTAGACCAATAAAAGTGTTTATCTTTCCCTGGATGTGTGTCTCGGGTATGACCGCAAATCGGTCTTACACTGGTCCTCTCATTAACTCTTATAGAGGGATTTTCGGAGGTACTAATATTGGGTTTGTGGTACAGAAATTACATGAATTAAATAGCTATGTAATTTTTAAAAACCTATAATCAGATATTTAAATGTTTCATTGCAGAAAAAGTTGGCTGCAATGCCTGATCACACAGATGTTTCTCTAAGTCCAGAGGAGCGGGTCCGCGCCCTAAGCAAGCTTGGTTGTAATATCTCCATTAATGAAGACATCACCCCACGCCGTTACTTCAGGTCCGGAGTAGAAATGGAAAGGATGGCGTCTGTGTATTTGGAAGAAGGGAATCTGGAAAATGCCTTTGTTCTTTATAACAAATTTATAACGTAAGTCTTGTTTTAGAGGTCTTTAGCATGAGAACATTGAAACAATATTTATGCGATGTTTTGACATGGCAGTTTGGATACCATAAGAGTTTTCATATTCAGACCAGTTTGACCATTTTCTAAAAGTGGAATATGTATGTCGATATGCATTGAAACACATCGAGATACCCTCTGTGAACCTCAGGAATGAGAGGGCCAGGAGGGGTGGAGGCTCTGTTCACATTTGGTGCCATTTTCCTCCCGTAGCAAGATGAGGCTACTGAGAGCAGGAGCTGTATTGCTTCATCTAGAGCATGTAGAGTCTGCCATCAATATTTTAAAGATTTGATCTGAAGGTTGAGAGCAGGGACACCTTGGGGAGCATAGGAGGAGTGTGAGTCCTGACAGGGCACAGCAGTCCATTTCACAGAGAATTCAGCAGCTGCCTTTGAGAAGCATTTGTTTGTTTATGCAAGAAGTTAATCGACAAGAGAACTTTCAGAATATTGAGCAAGAGTGGCTACACCACAATATCCATCAGAAACTACCACATTTCCCTTGATGTGTGTTAGTAATGGATCCTAACTTTAGAGTTAGCGTAGATGATTTTGGACTTCCCTTACAAGTTTGGTAATTTCACTGCCTAGTGGATCCCTTCTTAACAATAATGATGGACTCTAAGCTAAGCCTTTCATTGTTTTAGTTTAAAGCCACATGTTAATTAGTTTCATTAATTTGTTTTTAGTTGGAAACTAGTTGTGCTTGTTTATGTTTTTGTTTGCCTGTGTGGCTAAATCAAGCTAATTAACTTTTTATATCACCTGCTTGCCAATTTTCGTCATGATAATATTGAAAAATTTGTTGTCTTGGCAACTTTCTAGTGTATAGTTGATTATTTATGGATACCATGTTGTACAGCAGATCCCTAAACTTATTCATCCATCTGATATTTTGAACTGTTACTGTTTTAAAAAACTGTGTGTGCACACATGTATGTGTGTGTATGTGTATGATGTCTATACATACATGTACATTTGTATATATGAATGCAGGTGCATGCATACCACAGCATACACATATGGAGTTCAGAAAGCAACCTCATGTGTCAGTCTTCCCTTCCACCTTGTCTGAAGTCAGTGATTCATGTAGCTCAGACTGACGGAAAGATACCATGTACTGGGGAAAGGATGGGGTTAAATGCTTGTTCTTCTTGCCTCTTCTTCCCAAGTCTTGAGGATTGCAAGCATGCATCACTGTGTGTGGCATAGCCTTTGTCTTTTAAAAATCCCCAAAGAGATCATGAAATACTCGTATTCTGTATTTTGTTTATTTATGATTACAGTAGTTCACGTGGGAGGATGTTATTCTGAAAACATTCAAGTTGAAAGAATAAAATATTTTTTAAAAAACTGTTTTTTTTAATGATTCCACCAAAGAAGAAAGTAAAAACAATTTACATATTTAATTTCCAAGTTAGTAAGCTTGGAAACTTAAAGTGGAAATTTAAAGAATTAATGACTAACTTCACCCTGACTGTGAAAAAATAATGGTTATCAGAAAGTTGAACAATAAATATGAAACTAAGGGCTGTCAACTACAGTTTATGGCCAAAATACTGCAAAAGTTTTAGTTTCTGAATTGTATTTTCAATATGTCATATATTTTCCACCTTCAGATCCAATTTTGTGTAAACTCCCCCAGCACTCTCCTCATGAAGGAGAAAGTTCTGCGCGTCTGTCTCAGTTAGGGTTTTTATTGCTGTAAAGAGACCATGACCATGGCAATTCTTATAAAGAAAACATTTAATTGAGTGCGTTTCACTTAGTTTCAGAGGTTCTGTTCATTCTGATCATGAAGGGGAGCGTGCAGCACACAGGCAAATGGGGTACTGGAGCTAGGAGTCCTACATCTTGCAGGCAACAAGTTGGCTACCTGTCATACTCAGAAAAGTTTGAGGAAAAGACCTTAAAGCCCACCCCCACAGTGTGACACACTTCCAATAGAAGGTGTGGCCCAGATAAAAGGTGTGCCTTCCAGCCTTGAGGTCTGGATTAAAGGTGTGTGTTACCCTGTCTTTTCCAAGAAGAACGCACTTCCTCCAACAAGGCCACACTTCCTAACAGTGCCACTCCCTGTGAACTTATGGGGGCCAAATACATTCAAACTACCACAGGGTCTGTGATTTTACTGTTTCTGAAGTCTTTGGCAACTAATACCTTTTGTTTAGCTTCTGCCAGCTTTAGCTTTCTCCTATTATAAATGAAAGTTATATTTGTGTTTAGGTGTGACCTATCACCCCGCCATAAGGAGAAATTAAGCGAACCAGTAATTGCAAAGTACCATATTAAATAGTCTCTACTCCACCATGATCTAGTAAGGAAAGGCTAGGCATTCTTTTTCCAAATCTGTATTGATCACTTATGGCTAACACCATTCTTCATGCCAGGGATGCATCCTAGAGTAAGGAGAAACATCTTCCCCTGCAGACAAACCATCTAGTTACCATCTTCCTTTCCCCAGAGCAAGGCATCTGCCTTGTATGGTTTTCTCTTCACCTCTGCTGAATCGTTTTCCTCCCAGGCAATTGGAAAATAACTTGTATTTAATATGTCCGCTAGAGCTTCTGTTGCCATCTCTCTTAGCTATGAATTTTCAATTACGAGTTTTTACAAACACATAACAGTGATGCTAATTCAGGAAAGGTTGTTAGGTCTTTTTCAGGGATGAAAGGGATTTATACCCTTGTTCAAAAATCTTACACATACGTAAGATGGTGCTGTGGTGGGTTCAAGTATGCAAGGCCCAAGAAGGACCAGAGCACGGAGGGAGCCTGTAGAGATCCTGACCTCATCATCCCTTGTCTGAGTTTGCTTTCTACTGCTGTGATAAAGGCCGTGACCAAAAGTAACTTGAGGAGGGAAGGGTTTATATTCCAACAAATGCTTCTGATCACAGATCACAGTTCATCAAGAAGGGAAGTCAAGGCAAGTACCTGGATGCAGAAGCTCATGCAGAAGCCATGGAGGAACATTGCTCACGGGTTTGCTCCTCGTGGCCTGCGCAACCTGCTTTCTTAAACAATCCAGGACCAAACTGCCTAGGGGAAGCACCTCCCATAGTAGGCTGAGCTTCCCCACATTGGTTGTTAATCAAGTAAAAGTCCTACAGATTGGCCTGCAGGCCAGTCTGGAGGTGGCATTTCTTTCAGTTGAGGTTTGTCTTCCCAGGTAATTTGAGCTTGCGTGAAGTTGACAAAAAACAAACAAACAACTAAGCAGCACAGCCCTGCTATTTTTTGTTTAGTATAAGTATAGTGTAGAGTCAGAATAATATACATGCCGTCCTTTATTTAAAAAGTGGGTGGATAAAAAGACCATAGTTAAATAAAAGTTGTTGCCAGGCAGTGATGGCAAGCAGGCGGATCTCTGTGAGTTTGACGCCAGCCTGGTCTACAGAGGGAGTTCCAGGACAGCCACAGATATACAGAGAAACCCTGTCTCGGGGGAAAAATGTTGTTAACTATAATTATTTCTTTAAAAAAGAATGCTCATTAGGAACTGACACTGGCCTTTCGCTGGCACGGCATACTAATGCTGTGTTTTCTCTTTCTCTAGATTGTTTGTAGAAAAGCTTCCCGGCCATCGAGATTATCAGCAGTGTGAAGTACCGGAGAAGCAGGATATCATGAAGGTACAAGAGGTTGAGCCTCCCCTGTGGGCTCAGATACCCTGAAGTATATGTGATTGATTCATAGCTTCCTCCTTGGCTTGTCCTCTACAGAATGTAAACTCTCAAACCCCATTTCATCAGCTGTGACATTTTGATTTTCCCCTAATGCATTTAGTGGTTGTGATGGTGGCCATTCAAGGTGTCTAATTTACATTGGGAAAAGAGAGAGAGAGAGAGAGAGAGAGAGAGAGAGAGAGAAGAGAACATGCTCTGTTAACTTAGGATGTAAGGCAGGAATTCCTTTACAGCTTCTCCCTGAGACTGAGAGAACAGTTGCTCCCATGCACTTCTTTGAAGCAGCCACTTTAGCTGCTGGTTTATTCTCCACAGGATTGAATAACTCTTTGGAAATCAATCATGATTTTTGCGCTAGCCCCACATTTTAGCTACAGTTCTGTGCTGTGTGCATGACAACGTTTCTATCCCTGAACCCTAGAGATGACAGTGGTTCCATTAACTTCTATTGCCTAGTGACATCATTACCGTCTTAGTTTATTAAATGTATACTTTGATTTTTCCATAGTAACAAAATCACTGAAACATAAGTTTCTTAGGACACAGCCCTGTTGTTAAGTGGTTTGTAACTATTTGCCTCCTAGAAAGTTTTCCTGGGAGAGTTTAGCTAGAGACAAGAGAAGAGACTTGGGTCCTAGTCCTAACTGGACCATCAGCTCCCTTTGTGAACCAATTTCATTAGGTTTTTCCTTCCTCTCCTTCCACAAGGGAGGGGGTAATAGGACTCTATCAATTTCCCTGGGTCTTTCCTGTCATTAAGAATCACTAAAGAAGTTGTCTGGGATCCTGACTCCCTCACTCCTCCCTGGAGATGTGAATCCAGGACTAGCCTGGGACTCTGAATTCTCATGAAAGTTCCCTCAGCTGCTTTTTACATCTGACATGTGTAGGAATGCCTACCCACTATACACCCTTTAGTCTCCTTTGTAATGCCAAGAAGAAGTGATCTCCAAATGCAAATGTGAAATTCTATTGGTAACTTCCTAAACAAAATGGTTATCTAACCAGTAGAATCGTCGGAGATCTTACAAAAGGAACACATACACACAAAGACAGTTCGCATTATTTTCTTCATTGCTAGAAGCTATATTTTGAAATCCTAGAATAGATTTGTTTTTCTGAGGCCATCTTTGCTTCTTCTAACTTGATTTCTAATATACATCCCAGCTGTTTCTCTTTCTCAGCTGATGTTCTGAAAGCGTATACTGAAATTCCCACTAATTGATATGTGTATATATTTTTGAAAGAAACTGAAGGAGATTGCCTTCCCAAGGACAGATGAATTGAAAAAGGACCTGATAAGGAAATATCACATAGAATACCAAGAGTATTTGCAAAGCAAAGTAAGTTCAATAGGCGCATTTATTTATCCACTGTTCTTTGTGTGTGTGTGTGTGAAAATGGTTTTTGAATTTCATTTCTGTATGAGTTTTTAAAATATATGCATTTAAATTAAAAATTAAAGATGTAATGATGTGAAGCTAATAAAAGATTCATGTAGCTGTCCAGATTGAGCATGTGCTCTAAGGATGTGGTATTTTCCTTTCCTAAAACATCTAATAAAGAGTGCATTAGGAAATAGACTTCCTACAGTGGTTTAAATGGAGCCTCTGACTAAGTCATTCCAGTGTAACCTTGAGCCAGATGGCTGATACATTTATTTTTCCAGATGAATAGAAGCAGCAGAAAGTAGACAAAAAAGTATGTTTTTGATGTATTTAATTATGTAGGCCTTGGAAATTTAAATTTAGTTCTTAAATAGTTCAGTCAACATTTCCTCAAGATAGAACAGTTAACCTTGTGGGTGAAACATAATCCTAGTTCCAATAGATGCTAGTTTCTGGATTTTTATTCAGTGAAAGGAGACTGAAGGGCATTGAAAGGGGAGATTACCCAGTAAATCTAGGGGGTTCTCAGATTCCTTATGCAAATTCTTAGGTCTTAATAGATTATTAGAGGTGTCGCTTTGCTTTTTTTGTGGTTGGGTGACCATTTGCTTTGGAGGTCTCCAGCTTCACTGCCTGTTGGCGTCTCTTCCATCTCACTACCTCTGCTAACAGTCCCAGAGTTTTGGGGGGCATCCCTGGAAGGCTGGTTAGCTAAACTGAAGTGCGGATGGTGCTCCTTCAGGGTGTCCCTGGGAGGAGCGTATGGGACAGCTGTGCCCTGTGCTGCCGTGGTCATGATAGTGTCCCCACACAGTCTACATACAGTCTTCCCTCACGTGCAGGTTTACGGAGAGGTAGAGTGGCATCAGCCAAGGCTAGGGAGAGAGTTGAGTCTACCTGAAGGCTCTGACTATGGGCTACACCTGCCTGCCCTTGTGCTTGTTAGAACTGTAGAATCCGTGCCCAGTCAGAGCTGCTAATGCTAACAAGGTCCAGAGTGATTCAAGCGTGTAAGCATGGCTATAAAGTCCACTCTGCTCCCGGCACCTTTCAGTAGCTCGCCACTAAGCTTCTTTCAACACCAGTTGGGGAACTTGCTTCCCCCTTGGTATCCCTCTACCCTAGTAATGCCCAGACATTTTGTTAGGACTGGGTGTTGGGATTCTTAATTTTTAACACAACTTTTGATTAGAAGAAATAGAAATACTTTTGGGAACCACTTCCCTGTGATTCCCGTAACATATGTATGCATTCTACAGACAAAGACAGAAAGGCTCTGGCGAGCCCCAAGCCAAAGAGCTTAGAACAGTGGACATACTCTGTCATTTCTAGTACAGCAGCCACCAGCACGGGAGGCTGCTGGGTACTTAGAATGTGACCTGTGTGCCTGAGAACTGCATTGCTAGTTTTATTTCATCTCAGTTTGAATTTAAATAGCAGCATCTGGCAGATTGGAAAGTGCTGTTTAAGGGACAAGATCCTTTGTTTGAAGCTGCCTGAGGGGTCAGGAGGACAAGACATTGATATTCCAGTATATAGAACCACGGGGGAATGTAGAGCATGATTTCTGTGCTGCCTCTCATGAAATATGATGGGTTTAGAAACACTTTCTTTGTCAAATTCAGCATTTTTGCTGTGATGTTTACTTTTCTGTTTTCCTATGACTCTCCTTTCTCTCTGTCTCCCCCCCTCCCCCCAGAAGACTAAAAGAATCTAATAATTTCAGTTTGATGTTTTTGGCTTGGAAACTAACACTTTTTTCTTTCCTGGCAACCATCTCCTCAGAACAAATACAACGCCGAAATTCTTAAAAAGTTGGAACATCAAAGACTGATAGAGGCGGAGCGCAAGCGGATAGCTCAGATGCGCCAGCAGCAGCTAGAGTCAGAACAGTTCCTATTTTTCGAAGATCAACTCAAGAAGCAAGAGTTGGCCCGCGGCCAGATGCGAGGTCAAGACTCCCCGGTGCTGTCTGAGCAGACTGATGGAAGCCGACTGTCCTGCGTTTCCACCCACCAGAACAACTCTCTACAGAACGTATTTGCCGATCAGCCCCATAAAAGCGATGGCAGCCATTTCACTGATCACTCTCCTCCGGTGAACAGGGCCTTAAAGCCCGCTGCCACTCTGAGCGCGGTTCAGAGTAAGTGACTAGGACGCAGGCGCACTGCCTTCTGTCTCTAACTTTACAGTCCAGCCCACCTAACTTGTCTGATTACAGAGCAGTCATAGTTTGTTACTGGATAGAGATTTTGAATGAAAAGTCCAAGCATTTATTTTCCTTCTTTGTGTTTTATTCAAGATGCACATACATCTTAAAGGGAAACACACTGGGGACTCTGGGAAGAAGATACTGAGTGAGAAATTCGTTGCTGAGACCCTAGCTCAATAGACAGATAGTAAAGAGCAGTGTTTAGCATCAGCATGGACCAGTGGAGCGTCAGTCTCATCAACCGATAAGCTGTGAACCATGGGCGTTTCCACCCGCAGTTCCTGGTGTTAGTTTTAAGTACCATCTCGTCTTCTCTAGCAAGTTTCCCAAATGGAGTAGGCAGTTCTCTTTGGCAGAGGCTCCTATTTAAGAGACACGGTAGGCAGCCATGCTACTTTATTGGTAATTGTTTCCGGAGAAAAATGTGTTTTTGTTTACGGATTGCCCACATTCATTAGTTTAGAAGTAGCACATAACAAGCACAATAAGGAATATTCACCCTGTGTCTCGTGGAAAGTGAACTGTGGTCAGCCTGTGGGCTCATTGGCGTATTTGCGATGCACAGAAAAAAAAAACACACATATGCAAGAGTTGTTTCAGAAGGCAGCTGTGCAAGAGTGCTGGCTCTTTATAAACGATCTTATAAAATGATTTGCATATGAAATGTACCTATCAGTTTACCCTCCTTCTAATCAATATCTACTTTCCAGCATTTTTTGTTAATGAGCTATGAAAAGTGAAACGCCTGATAGTGTTGAAATTTGTGCTTTAGTTGCTCGCCGAGATTCAGTGCTGAAGAACGAGAGCTGAGCTTTGCTTTCTGTCATGTCTCTCTTTTCTGTCTTAGATTTAGTGGTCGAAGGCCTGCGGGGTGTGGTTTTATCAAGAGACCTTTGCCATAAATTTCTGCTGCTGGCTGAATCAAACACAGTAAGAGGAATCGAAACCTGTGGAATCCTCTGTGGTAAACTGGTATGGTCTTGTTTCATATCTCAGAGGGTAGCTTTCAGTAGCAGTGGCCTCCCGGTGATAGGGAGAGCAGGGTGGAAGCATGTGGGGGAGGGGCTGTAAGTATTCCAAAAGTAACCTTATACACACGCCCTTCCTTAAACAGCTATTATTGTTCATGTACTCAGCATTCTAAAACTAAAAATGAACACTAAAATTTTAGAAACACTAGAAACAGAACATTTATAATGGTAGACTACAAGTCAAGATGTAAGGAACTGTGCTCAATGGGTAGGGAGGCTCTGAGCCTGGAGAGAGCTGAGCTGTAGAAGGATGGGAAGGCCAGTGGGCCCAGAGATGACACCCCCTCACAGCCCAGCCAGGACCTCCGGATCTTTACTTCAAGACCCTTTCTTTCCCATGCACACCTTTTCCCCAAGAAGAGCCCAATGTGTTTCTTCTTACTTTTTACTTAATTGTAAGAGCCATTTTTTTTTAATTTTGGAAAACACTGGTGACTTTGAGGGAAGTCCTAACTTTTTCATAATTGCATATAACTGATAAAAAACAAGACAGCATCCCCTACAATTCATAGGACTGCCTTTGAGTAACACCACACATTTGCCAAATTAGTCTTTGTCCCTCCACAGAAACTGGCCTTGCTGTGCGGAGACATTTTCCTTTGTAGGTCTAGTATGCCAACACATTATTTATTAACTAATAACTCTGTTCCCCGTTGCTCTCCTTGATGCTAATTCCATCTGTATTTTCTACCACAGAAATGGGTTTCAAGCCCCAAACAGCGAATGCCTGAAACTTTTAGTAGAGTCAACTTTTCTGTTTATTTTTGAATTGTGATAGTGTCATAGTACAAGTGGTGAGGTCTGCTGGCTAAAAATGAAGCATCCCACATCCTCTTCAGAGACTTGTTACTGTTTGTGGATGATTGTTTTCCAGACACATAATGAATTCACTATTACCCATGTGATTGTGCCAAAGCAGTCTGCAGGCCCAGACTATTGTGACATGGAGAACGTAGAGGAATTATTCAGTGTTCAAGATCAACATGGTCTCCTCACGCTGGGATGGATTCATGTACGTCTGGCCTTTTAGCTTTCGGTTTATTTTTGTGTGGTGTGTTATTTTCTTCAAACAGGAATTTAGCTGAGTTTAAATAACTTTGTCTTTATATTTTCCCAGAGGTAATATGTATACTGATTTAAAGCAGTTTATTCAGTGCGGGGCTGTGTATGAGTCTGTCACATCTGGATTTGAAAGGGGTAGCCTATACTTTTCTGTTTCACCAGAGCTAAGAAAGGTACCACATGACAGTAGGCCTTTCTCTGATGGGTTCAGATAATCTCAGAGAAATAGCCAGATTCTAGACTGTATGGTGGTCTCCTTTCTCTGGCTGTAGGTCTAAATAGTTTATAAATCTTTTTTGATAACACTTCTTTTAAACAATGCATCCGTGTACCAAAGGGGGTCCACACATTCAGTGCCCTGCTCCACAGAGCAGAAGTGCATACATAAAATGGCTGGGGAATTGAACAACAACTAGGACCAGAATATTGGATTCTAATATCCATTGGGCCACTGCAGGTATGAAACTGGATTTATACATCAAATAGACATGAGTTTTAACAAATATCAGCTCCACTGAGAGCTCATGGTAGGAACATTGGCAGGTGACTGTAACGGCATCTTCATCATCCACAAAGTGGGAGCCATAATTGACTTCCTATGATACTGAGTGTTAAATGAAATAATGCCAACAAGAGACCTAAAGAATGAGCAGGGATTGCTTTACATTTTACTTGTTTGTACAAAAGTGCTGGGGAGGAGCCGTGTGGACTTACACACACACCTGCTAAGTATTATTACAATATAGTTTAGGAGGGTGGAGGAGACATCACTCCTACTCAGCCTTTGAGTCCTTCTGTCCTCTAAGTCAGGACTCCTAGCTCCTTATTTTCTAGTTCTCTCACTGACAGGGAAGCTAATGAGTTCTCTCACTGATTTGATGTGGGCGGCAAACAAGATGGCATATGAAAGCCCTTTGAAAAGTATAAACCACGCCTCGAATGTGGGAGTTTATTTGTTTAAAAAAAAAAAAGGACAACAAAACTTGCTACTCATTTATTTGGCTTATTTAATAATAAATAATACACTTTACTACTGGATGGAAATTGCTGGGGGGGTTGTTGTGGTTGTTGTTGTTTGTTTTGGTTTGGTTTGGTTTGGTTTTGGTTTTTCAAGGCAGGGTTTCCCTCTGTAACAGTCCTAGTTGTCCTGGAACTAGCTCTTGTAGACCAGGCTGGCCTCAAACTCACCTGCCTCTGCCTGGGATTAAAGGCGTGCACCACCACTGCCTGTCCAGAAATTGCTGTTTTAAAGTCTTTATTTAGCCTAAGAGAATGTATCTAAAATGCATTTTAAAGCAAAATAAACTATAGCACAGGGGCCTGGGAAGATGAGCCAGTTGGTACAAGTACTTGCCATGTAAAAATGAGGACCTGAGTTCAAAACCACAGTACCTAACTAAAGAGCTGGGTGCTGCCACATCAGCCTAGAGTCTCAGAACTGAGGTTAGAGACAGGCAGATTGTTGGTGATTGCCAGGTAGCCAGCCAACCTAGCCAAGTTAGTGAGCTCCAGGTTCAATGGGAAAAACTGACCTCCCCACCCACAGATAAGGTGGAGAGCCATAGAGAAATACACCTAATATTATCCTTTGGTTAACACATGCATGTACACACATAGACATGTACAGACACCACTATATCATACACACATGCATTTATGCACATACGCAAGCCATAGCAAGGAAATTACAGCAAACTAAAAACGGTAGTTTGTAAAATTGCCTATGTAGGCCAGTCAGTGTTCATCTTGATGAACAATTCCCAAACCAGAATCAAAAGTTTTCCAAAGATGTGCTGTGTCTGCTGTGTATGCTATAGTGAATTCAAGCTGTTTAAATAGTGGATTCGTCATCACTCTAGACTTCTAAGATCTAGATTTTCCTGAGTCAAGCTGTTGTGACTGAATGAAAATGCACAGCTGTTAGTTACATCTCTAAAGCTTGATGAAATGCTGCTTTTCACAGTACATGATAACAGCAGTCAATCCCGGGCTAGATCTGTACAAACTCATCATCAGGAAGAAACTCTGACCTGATCTGGCAGACCTGGAGTCAAATTTTACATGTCTTAGCTTGACTGGCTCTTTTGACTCCTCGAAGATACTGTGCTGTTTATCTCAATCGTCTCCTTGTCTACAGAACGGGGATAATAACAACACTAACCTTCATGAGAACTCTTTGTCGTAATTCATGGAAAGCGATTCCTTTTCAGCCCAGTTCTTCATTCTTTTGTAATAAATGGCATTTGCTGTTGCTGTCACCACCACCACCATCATCTTTTTTTTTTCCAATGGGAGTCCCATGCTCCCATGGGAGAGATGTCCTCCTGAGCACAGAACTGGTTCTTTGAGGCAGAAATGAAGGGCTCAGGTGTTTGCATGGGTACATTCAGTCTGAAGTCATTTGATGGGCATAGTGGCTTTTCTATGTGAACACTTGCTTGCTGTCTCCACAGCACACAGGTTCCTTAGAACACGTCTTCCATTCTGCCATGACATAGAAAGCTCTGGTTTTCTCAGAGGAAGTATTCCCTGGCAGAGGAGCAGTGTCAAGCCCTCTCATTCATTTGTCTACTAAATCTTTGCATTTGAACAATGAGCCTACTCGGTGCGTGACTCCACGGAAGGGTGGGTTTTTAGCACAGACAGGATTTTGTTCATAGTCTCCTTTCTCTTTGCATTTTCAATGGATAAGCTTAATGAGTCTCAAACACCTTCAGCAACTTGGAGACCCCCCTCTTCCTGTTTATGAAGATGAAGAGCCATAGACAGTGTCATTTATGTGCTATATTTAATTCTTTCAGAATGCAAAAGTGTCCGAGACTCCAGGTTTCTGATTTCTGGAGCCGTGTTGCTTCCTCTTCCTTAGTCTGGAGATCCTTGTATATAGTCTGAGGTAGTCAGATTATTGCCTATTAGATTAATGGAGGATCTATTCTGGTAAGTGAAGCCGTCTCCGCCTTTTCCACAAGGAAAGTACATACACTCGCAGGAATTTTGTCTCTAAGGCATAGTTATTCCAAACAAATAAGAAATAGCATCGCAGTACTAGAGGGATTCTATCAGCCCCACCTAATTCATCTCTGTTTATGCATTATTACTAGCATAGTGTGTGATGTGTACAGGTGCAGGCATGCAGGTGCCATGGCACACATGTGCAAGTCAGAGGACCTATTTCAGGGAGTCAGTTCTCTCCCACCACGGGTCCCAGGAATCAAGTCCAGGTCATCAATCAGGCATGCATGGCAAATGCTGTTACCCACTAGCCATCTCACCGACCCGCAGCAAAGCATGCTTTTCACGTACTCTGTGAAAATCGCAGGGCAAGGTTTAAGTGCAGCCTGGGCTTCCCTCACGAGACTCTTCCCGTTTGCAGACGCACCCCACACAAACCGCGTTCCTGTCCAGTGTGGATCTTCACACTCACTGCTCCTATCAGCTGATGTTGCCCGAGGCGGTGGCCATTGTGTGCTCCCCAAAGCATAAGGAGTAAGTGTGGCTAGAAGGCTTCCGAGTCCACCATGCTTCCGTGCTTGGATGTGAGGCCCTTCAGCAGGAGACGGGCTGTGGCTAGTTCCTGTACACCTGTAGCGCCACGATCTGTTGTTGTTATCTTAAGTCTTTGCAAAAGTGAGCCTGCTAGTCCTCCTTCTGCTAGTGTGATAACACATAATGGGCTCACCATCCCAGTTGCCTTTGAAATCATATTTCTACTGTTCTGTGTCCTATGAAAGAAATTGACTAGCCTTCCCCAGTTACCTCCAAAGCTTTCCGAGTTTCTGAATACAAATGTTATTATGTAACACAAAGCATTCTCATCTGGGAAAGAATGACTTTATTCTTGAGCCAGATGTTAAGTGGCCATGGCCCAGGAACATGGATATAAGTTGCCCTGAGAAACATACTCCACCGCAGAAGTGATTGCATTCAATTCTGTTGTTTACAGAACAAAGCTAGTTACAAATCAAGACATATACCAAATACAAAATTGGCAGAAACAGCAGGTAGAATGGGTCTAGCAAAGCGGGCGGGCAACTGTGCTGTTGGGGTCAGATATTGTCTGAGGACATTTGTAACTTCTTGATGAGTAAAAGGCCCGTGAAGAATATTTTCTAAAACTGTGATCGTCGTCAGCACAAAGATGGGCAGGGAAGAGTTTTGAAGGAGACTGAAAATAGCTCTAGATAACATACCACTTGTCTACAAAATTCTAACCCTCCACACCAAGGAGTCCACCCTTTTATTACAGATCTTTTAACACAGGAACAGCTTTTCATTTTCTGGGGATTCAGTTTACAAGTAGTTATAATCACAAGAATAAGACATTGCTTGAAGCCTGCCTCTACCTGCGAGCTGTTGGATCCCTGAGCACAGGGATCCAGCTTCTTCATCCTTCATCCTCACCTGTCCTGGATGGATGTGAAGGACATTAGAAAGTGTCTATGTGTTTATCACAGTGCCCAACACTGCCACCTACCTGCCTGATTATTGACATAAAGAACACTAACTTTACAGAAATTAGAACTTTCTGCTAGGGTGGAGAACATGTGTATGACCTTTCCCATGGGGTCTCAGCAGTTCCCTTTTGGTCCCTTTGGCTTCCTGTAGGTACTTGGAGATCAATGTATCTAACAGTAGTCATGGTGTGGCTAATTGTGACAGTCACTGGGGATTCCTGGTTGGTGATTCTTCCTCCATCCTGTTTGAGGAATGTGCGTGTTTGCATCTTCCCAGATGGTTTTTAACTTTGTGCCTCTTTTCTCCCTCATGTTTAGCACGGGCATTTTCAGGCTCACCAATGCCGGCATGCTTGAGGTGTCCACATGTAAAAAGAAAGGCTTTCATCCTCACACCAAGGACCGCAGGCTGTTCAGTGTGAGTAGACATCCTGGATGATTGTTGTTGTTGTTATTGTTGTTATTGAGACAGGGTCCGTCTGTGTATCCTTGAAACTCACTGTGCAGACCAGGCTGCCCTCAAACTCAGAAAGATCCCCCTGCCTCTGCCTCCTGAGAGCTGTGATGAAGATGTGCACCACAATGTCTGGCTCAGCAGCAGGGATTATTCTCACAGATGTTTATGTTAGGTTTACCCTACCCCAATTCAGCAGCGTTTATAAAATTCAGAGAAAAAATAAGGAACTCTATATACCTTTCCTAAAGAAAACCATACATTAAACATTATTATGCAACATTGTTTTTTTTCTTTTCTAGATATGCAACCATGTGTTATTAAAAGACATCAAAACAACTGTGTTGGATCTGAGGTGACGTGCTCCAGACACACAACCATCTGCACCAGATACCTGCCATGGATGTGTGTGACTGCTGAATTTCTTAATGTGTTTTCAGAAGTGACTGATATTTTATATTTATATATTTCATACCAAAACTTTGATATTTATTGTTCTTGAACACTTTGAAGTTTCCTTTTTGGGTTGCTGTGTCTCAAAGGAGGTCACATGCTGTTCAATCTATACCTATTAATGTACCCAAATATTATCCTCAGAAAATAAATTGTGCTGCAAATAACAATATACCTATTTGTAAAATTTTATTTAGATTTTATTTTTATATGTATGAATGTTTTGCCCACATGTATATATGGGTGCCATGTGCATGCCTGGTGCCAACAAAGGTCAGAGCAGGGCTTTGCATCCTCTGGGACTTGAGTCAGTTGGCTGGAAGCCACCATGTGGGTGCTAGGAATTGAACCCGGAGTTCCCTGCAAGATCAAGGAGTATTCTTAATGGAGCCAACTCTCCAGCCCCAATATGTCTGGTATATTTTTTTAAAAGTCATTGACTTCCCACACTGACAAGAAAGGAACTGTTGAAGTAGGCAACTCGCCCTGAAGTAGCTACGTGTCTGGGACACTTGATCTCCTTACTGATGATTGATGATAACACTTAACTACACATAGTCTTCAAGAAAAGAAATAGTGGTGACATGTAAAAAATAATGAGTGACCTGACTGGTCCTTCTTCCTTTTAGTATAAATACATCCACTGCATTTTTTTTTTTATGGAGACAGATATTAGTCAAAGGAAGAGGGAAAGATGATCCAGGTGCATTATGAAGCTTTTAAAGAAGTTTCTCATGGTTTTACAAAGTATGTTCGTTTTAAAAACAAACTCAAAAATTACACTTTCTTAAATACGTATGGTTGGATTGCATTAAAATCAAATAATATACAAGGCTTGATGCAAATTAAAAGTCACACATGCATATTCATGCATAAGAGTAAGGTTTAAAACAAAATATATCATTTTAGTAAAACAGTATTGCTTGTCAAATTTTAAATTCATGTAAAATTGTTTTTGTTTTCACATAACAAACTGTCATTATATGTATAAAGTAATATAATCACTCAACCAGTCCTGAGGTCAGTGTAGATTTTTCATATTGGCCCCAATATATATATATAATGTATGCATGTCCTATGCA
Source organism: Bramus lutescens (assembly GCA_001685075.1). NCBI lineage: Eukaryota > Metazoa > Chordata > Mammalia > Rodentia > Cricetidae > Bramus > Bramus lutescens. The sequence goes on along the minus strand of LOEQ01002998.1, from coordinate 158,391 downwards.
CTCTCAAATGCATCCTGTTTATATCATTTAAGTGGAGCTTCCTCTTGTTAAAGTGATTTTTATCCATTGCCTGGGAACTAGCCATTCTAATTGGGTCATGTCCTTTCTTGACTACTAGAGGGAGCCACTCCATATAACAGCGCCCACCTAACAGAAACAATTCACGGTGTTGATGATAGTCCAGGGCTAGAAGTTAAGGGTAGCACATGTCTGATTTATTAAAAAACACGAGTAACAAGTCAAAGCTTTGGGTAGGAATGATTTAGAAAGGAACCAAAGGCGCTGATCCACAAAACATTCACAGTCGTGCGCTAGAGACAGAGCAGGGAGGTGACTTAGAAGCATTTGCGGTGCACAATGGAAGGACCAGCTTCGTCGTACTCCTGTTTGCTGATCCACATCTGCTGGAAGGTAGATAGAGACGCCAGGATGGAGCCACCGATCCAGACAGAGTACTTGCGTTCTGGAGGGGCAATGATCTGTCAGGATAAGAAAAGGAGAGCCTTGGTGAGCAAGTGCCTTGGGAGGGCCCTTCCAGCAAAACGGGGGCATTCTTCTCCAGCTAGAGAGAGAGATTCCCCAGTGAGGGTGAGCTCATGGATTTTTGTTTGGTTGGTTGTTTTGTTTTTATGCAGTCTATGCTTAACCTAATTCCTTTATCCTTTCATAGGGTAAATGAGAACTGGCCTTAGATCAAGTGAGGCCTCTGCATAAAAGCCCTGACAATGTCTCCAGGGGAGGTTCCCGGGGTGG
>LOEQ01002998.1:124848-150730 GCA_001685075.1 Bramus lutescens | reverse complement strand
TGTCCCGCGCCATCTTTCCACCCGCGGAAGAATAATATTATTGGTAATATTATTAAGAATAATATTAGTTACTGCTTTGTTTTCTATTTTGTTTTGTTTTTAGAGCAGGGACCATCTCTGTCTGTGCTTATTTACTTCTCATCTATCACAACGTGGAGGTTGTAACCATCAAATCTCACCTTTTCTGGTGGATTCACTGGACTAAGGTTCCCATTCCCCTGGCTACCTACCAGTTGTACGGCCAGAGGCGTAGAGGGACAGCACAGCCTGAATAGCCACATACATGGCAGGGACATTGAAGGTCTCAAACATAATCTGCAAAGGAATCCAAACAGTTAAGTAGATGATGCCGTCAGTCTTACAAAGAGCATATAAGAGGAGACCCCCTTGCCTGATACAGACCCTCCAGACACATAAGACCAAAGGAAGGAAGGCCAAGGCAGAGTTGGTCCCACAAGAAAGAAAAATGAAGGTGCCAATAGATAGGACCATCACACTGGTGACCCGATGGCGGAGGAAAGGAGCCAGCAGCATGAACACAAGACCTGGTATGGTGGGGAGTGGATTAGATGTGACAGGATTCACTAAGTGTTCACTCTTTCCTTATTTCTCAAACGTGAAGGGAGGAGGGTTGTGGAGTAAGTGAGCGCTCAAAGAGACTCTAAGATTATTGACAAGGCAACACCCGAGGGGCATAACGAAAAGCCCAATGCTGGGAATAACCCTGGCTGTGTGATCAGTCTCAGATTCAGTTTAATCTTGGCCATGTTTTTAAGCAACTGTGGGTCAGTGCCAGCCCTGGAAATGAGGTCTCATGGATAGAATAGGAGATGCCATAGTCTTGGCTACAGATAAATGCAGCTCATTAGTCCACGCGGTTCGGGGGGCAAAATTAAAATCAGAATCCCCTAGGTACCTCTTGCATCAGAAGAAGTCCTCAGCCTCCATTTTAGTAACACTCTCTAGTGCATGAACCTGAAGGGATGTCCAATGTTTGCTAGAAACCCATAGTTTTCGATCATTTCTCTGCCTCAACACAATTCACAGGATGATAACTTTCCTAGAACTACCGCTTCTTGACAGGTAGTGTGATTCTCAGAGCAGCTGATGTCCTGGTGTGCTTCTTCCAAGAAGGAGGCCCTGGGCTCTATGTGCTTATGATTTCTCAGCAGGAAAAGCCATGGGTCAACTCTGGGCAATGCCATTCCTAACATCGTGACATTAGGAAAATCACTCAGTGCATCTCTTGCCTTAATCTCATCATTTGAAGTTATTGGGATGAAAGCTCCTGCTTCACAACGTTAGGGGTTAGAGTGTATTTGAAACACCCCTGTGCTTGACCAGGGCCTGGGTGGAACGCATATTAGATGCTCTCATTTTACAGCACATCCACACCAGAACTCTTCAGAGTTAGTTCCCTGGGCGGTTTCTTGCTGTAGGGTCTGAAGTGTCACACAGACAATAGCGACAATAATCACCATACCTGTTGGATGTTTATTGTCGTAAGATTCTAACCCTAAATGTTCCCTTCTTAATTAAACCTTTAAACTTTTTTTCTTGCCCTTTGAGGGAAAGCGGTCTAGATTTTCTTCAATAAGGATATAAGCACTGTCCTGACCCCTGGCCTTTGGGGTCTCCGGGTGGTCAGTCTGGTGGTGAACTGCCAGCTAGGGCCTTGTATCTACCTTGCTGTAGTCCTTACTCCAGTTAGCCTTACCCCCAATCCAACAGTGTTGCGTTCCAGAACAGATATTTACCTGGGTCATTTTCTCCCGGTTGGCCTTGGGGTTCAGTGGTGCCTCCGTCAGTAGGGTGGGGTGCTCTTCAGGGGCCACGCGAAGTTCATTATAGAAGGAGTGGTGCCAGATCTAGAGAGGAGGGGCAGGAAAAGAGTGGGGTGTTGTCTAGGGGCACTGAAGGGCCTTCCTGGAAAGGGACCAGAATGTGGATAACAAAACTAGCATCGGGTGAAATGTGCAAGGCCTCATCTATCTGTGAAGACTCGGAGGCCCAGAGGGTATGGATTGAATGCCCGAGGCTGCACACCTATTAAGTGACTACTCAAAACCAGGTGTGTGTGTGACAGGATGGTGTCGTGGTCAAGGACATAGGCTCTGTAGTCAAGGGAAGATTCAGACCACAGCTGGGCCACTTCCTGTTGGTGTGAGCTAGCAAGTTCCCAGCTCCACTGGTAACTGAAGGAGAAAATAAACAGCATGTACTTCACTGGTTCTGTTGTGAGCTACATACGATAACACTAGAGTAACTAGTCAGCCCAGGCTAGAGTAAACAGTATCATCCATGCCTTCCTTTAGTTTATTCATGGGAAATTGATTTAAGATGATAAAGAAAAGGGCAAATGACTGTACATATAGATGAAGGAGGCTCACCTGAAAACCCAATTGCCATCTTTAATGCTCTTAGAGACTGTTCTTGACTGTGTGTTTTTGTGTGTATGTGTGTGTGTGTTTGTGTGTGTGTGCAGTTGTGTGTAGGTGTGTGTGTTTGTGTGTGTATGTGTGTGTTTGTGTGTATGTGTGTTTGTGTGTGTGTGCAGTTGTGTGTAGGTGTGTACAGGTGTGTGCAGGTGGGGAAAAGGGCTTCACCTCTGTTTTCCCTAGCATCTTCACCCTCCAGGGACAGGTAAAGCACCTTCTGCAGGAACAGTCTAGACTTCCCTTTGGTGGGGCAGAAGAAAGCCTTAGGTATTTCACCAACCTGTATGTAGTGTTTTTGTATGAATGCATTTTGAACAAAAGTTCATTGGCTTTATAGTTAAGCAATGTATTTAATTCCTGGATGTTAGAAAGAATGCATTATTATGGAAAGGGCTAAAATAATTCGCCTTTTAAGGAAGGGTTGCTGTCCACCAGCATTGGGAACATAAGATTTACCCAAGGGTAAGCATGCATGGCTAATGACAGTTTGCAGACCAACGAAAGTAAAGCCAGCTTGAAAGACTTTGTCACCATTCAAGTTTCCTGCTTTTGGTTTTGTGGTTTCCAGCAAAGAAAGGGACTCTGGCAAGTCCTATCCCTTGGAGGAGTGGGGTGGGGGCGGGGCATAAAAGGAAGAAAGGGCAGGGCTGAGCAAGTTTGGAAAACTATCTTCATAATTCATCAGTACAGTAAAGATCAGTGGGTGACTATTCCTTAATCCCTTCACCTCATTCCACCAACTAGATAATCAGTTGAGTAGACACACTGCTCTATAAAATGCAAGGGAAAAAAAGTGCCCAAGAATCCAGGTCTTCTATTATGCACCATGGTTAAAACGGGTTGTAAAAAACCCCAATCCTTCCTTCACTGCCTTTCTCCAGAGAAAGCTCCGACTTTAAATGCCAGGAATGCAGAGATTTGGGATTTTGTTTGGTTTTGTTTTCCCATTCCAATACTCTCTTTCCCAGGTCATCCCTGCTGCCTTGCTCTTGGCTCCCTGGAGAGATACCTGTAGGACCCTTTTCCACTGGTGACACTGCCACCTGCAAGGTACAAACTGCAATTGCACCAAGTCCACAATCAAGAGGAAAGCTAAGGATGGGCAGCCCTTGCAGAGAAAGAAAGGTGTACACATAATAAGCAAGATATTTTAGCAGTATTATGTGTACAATTTATTTTTAAATGATACGGGTGAGCATGTGTGGTTGAGTATATGTGTTTAGGGGGTTTGAAAAGCTAATAAATACATAAATAAGAAGCACATATTGCAGTTCTGATATGTTCTGCTGTATTTAAAAAATTATGTTCCCTTTTATTGTTCCTTTTGCTTTTTTGCTACTAGTGTTTCTAAAATGTCTAATAACAATCTTTATAATTCTTGTATTTGACTTGCTTTCAATTGGCTTTCACAATGGTCTGGAAGCAAAGGTCTTGCTCAATGTGACACAGAACAAGAACTTTAAAGTATTCATTTAAAAATTTTTTCAGTCACAATTGCACTTAAATATGTTCAGGGACATTCAGGAATGTACCAAGTGCACTCTAAGCTCCTCTTTTCAATTTTGAAAATTAAGAAAACTGCCTAGGGAACATTAACAAAAAATTTTCAAGAATGGGCTGTCTTAGTTCTTCTCATCTCTAGACACCTGCTGCTCTGGGGACGCCTGTCCTCACAGGCCGTCCAAAGAGTGTGGAAGAAAATCAATTTCACATTAGCGAAGGGCTTCTCCCACCTACAGAACCGTCTCCCACCAGTTTATAAACATCAATAGACAAGAAATTCATTTTCAGAACGAACTAAGTCAAGATTCTTTTCAATGACTAATAGTCCAAGTTAAACAATAGCAAATAGCAGTGCAGCTGAGCAATGCTGGCCAGCTGTCTTCCACAGCAGCCCCATGCGGCAGCAGCATATTGTTCCGATCTCAGGGGCACTGGCACCCTGCACCCTGAAGACGCAGCCTGCAGAAAGGTTTCGGTACCTTTTCCATGTCATCCCAGTTGGTGATGATTCCGTGTTCTATCGGGTACTTCAAGGTCAGGATCCCTCTTTTGCTCTGTGCTTCGTCGCCCACATAGCTGTCTTTCTGTCCCATTCCCACCATCACTCCCTAAAACGTTCAACACACCACAAGTCAGTGCCTTCCCGAAAGGTGCAACTTGACGATTTCTCTGACAACTCACAGGATGTAAAGTTACACTTAGTAACAGTGTTCCCTTTCACCTAAAACCAAACTCTCTGAGGTTGAGTGTTGTTTTAATTTGTTTCCCAGAAGCAGTGATGGGCAGCTTATAGCGATTTCTGCTGCTGCCGCTACTGCAGTGAGGACAATGGTCACAGCGGCTGTATTTCGATAGTGTACATGAGAAAATGAAAGACTTTAAAAACTATATTATAATTATATATTATATATAACATACAACAGATAACTGGCCATTATATACTATACATGTTATAGGTATTATATGTATAATATATATAATAAAACATATATATAATATGCCAGATAATCTTTCTGCTTGATATGTGAAGTTGACATCTATTCCTGGACATCAGTCATCACCAGTACAGGGACAAGAGAGAGACAGAGAGAGAGAGAGAGAGAGAGAGAGAGAGAGAGAGCCTTACACCAACCACTAGGTTATGTCCCAATCTTTTCACAAGGTGGTGCAAACTCTGGGCAGAAAGCACCTGGCAATCAATAGATACATGTAGACACAGACGGATCTGACAACTGTTGGATACATGTAGAGACAGAGAGTTGGAGTCTATAGTCCTGTTCTTTCCCTGTTCAATGAGAATTTGTCTCACCTGATGCCTGGGACGTCCCACGATAGATGGGAAAACAGCCCTGGGAGCGTCGTCACCAGCGAAGCCAGCTTTGCAGAGCCCAGAGCCATTGTCACACACCAGAGCGGTGCTGTCCTCCTCTTCACACATAGCTGGAGCACCTTCACGGGGTTCTACAGAGACAGGGAGGAAGCAACCCTTGCTGTATCACGGAAATCACCCAGAGCTCACCATCATCACTCCAGCCCAGACAGGGTTCTTGGCCCTTTTGTGTTATTTTAGCTGGAGGCTCTCCCCAAATCTCAGCTAACACACTCTTTATCTTGAAATGCTTTCACTAGGCTGTAAAGCCTTTGATGAGCTCCAACTCTGACTTCCAGATTAACTGCGCAGGCTCCTCAGGGCCTGTCACAGGCTCCTCTAACACTCTCAAGCTGGCCGGGGTACATAAAAAGATGACAAACTGTGCAGATAGAGTTCCAGAGTAAGAGAGCAGGGTTCCCAGGGTTTAGCACGTGCTGAAGAACTATCCAACTTTATTTGTCTATATCAAACCAAACTCACAGTTTTTTCTAAATATGCTATTTTTTTTCAAAAAAGGTAGATTTTTACAGAAAGGACAATATAAGTCAATTTGAAAATGTTTAACTATTTGCTCATTTTAAATGTTTAAAAGACAGTTCTTTTGGCTCTGAAGATTTGCACATTCGGGCAGACATTAAACATGAATCTGTGTGAGGAGATGCACACCTGTAATCCTAGCATTTGGGAGCTGAGGAAGGTGGATCACACATTTGAGGCCAACAGGAACTGCTGTGATATAGAAACTTGAATTTAGAAACTCTAATATAGAAACACCAAGAGGGTGTTTGAAATTTTAGGAGTTACAGCATTTCTTCCTTAATTAAAGTCATTGTTAAGCTGAAAATTAAACAATATGCTAACAGCTAATCTTACCTAAGACAAATAAACTAGCGAAAGTAGCATACTATGACCACAATAAAATGTGAAGTTTTGTTTGTTTGCAGAAAGCTTACTTATTCTCAACAAGGTGTTTACTGGGTTCTTTTGAAGGGGTAAGTATTGGGTTTCGTAAAAGTTTTTATTTTCTTCCCTGAGTTCTGGCCTATCTTCTAAATTTGATTAATTGAGAATATACTCCTTTGGTTTTAAAGCAAAATTTTAAGTAACTGGCATTTAAGCTTGGGTTTTTGAAAGCTTGGGAGGATATTCAGAACTTTGCAAATGGATACCATTATGGGATTATTGCCATTATCCAGAAGTGTTGTTTATCATCTTGTCTTCCTTTCAGCACTGCCCTCAGGATTAGAATGAAATCCTCAGTGTGGACTCCCCCTCGTGAGAACGGAAAACAGGATTCGTCCTTGATTTGTTCTTTTGTCTCCTCGCTTTTTCCCCTTTCCTCTCAGACGCTACCTTTTTGGTAGACGGTGAGGAGTTGGAAGACAGTTTGTAAATACAAAGAGACCCAGGTCGAAGCACGAAGCACCTTGACTACTCAGAGTCAGCCAGCAGCAAGGACCAGCAGGGGGCTGTGCACATACTAAGCCTGTTTTCCCCACTGAGCAGCCTGCCTACAAACAGGATAAACCACTTAGAATTAGGAAGCTCTCTCAAAATGGGAAAGGATAAACCACCTAAACTTTTTGTCGGATAGAGATGACTTTAATATATTCAGAAAAATAAGTTGCTTGCCACCTCCCCCCAAAATTGCAAAAAAAAAAGACTATATAAATTCAGGAAAGATGTATTTATGTTTCACCCAAAAATGTGCAGAAAATGTGTCTTAACAAATCCTGAAAGGAGCACTGTCACTAGAAAAGAAGTCTGCGCGTTCCCAGAGAAACTGCTGCAGTGGTTTACAACTCTTATCTAACCTGAATGAGTAGCTCAGGGCGAAGCCGAGCATTTCCTAATTAGGTAAAACACACAGGCTTCAGCGACTGCTTTTGGAACTGCACCGGGGTCAGGGAGTTCGGTGCAGAACAGTGGAGTGCATCTCGTGCCAAAACTGAATTGTCAGGGAGGGGTGGGGAGGGGAGGAGGCAAGGACAGTACCATTCCCGGCTGGTGGGTCTCAAGACGCAAACCATATTTAGTCATGAATCACAAAATGGGAGGAAAATCTTATTTAGAAAACTGCATTCCCGGCCCTAGCTACCAAACCCCGGGTTACAGGGGGTTCGCCTCCAGTGGCAAGGCTGACTCCACAGAGGCGCTGCTTGCCAGGCCGAGGGACCCTTGGGGCAGAGAAATGCAAAGCAGTCCTCCCCTGGAGGAGACACTTCCTCCTTTCTTTGCAGAGAGTACAGAAGCCGTGCTATGCTGCAAATGAGCAATGACACAGGTCTGAACAGCAAGGACATCAGCACACTCACAAGATACACATTTCCAATACGGGATGCCGTTAGAGCCACGGAGACCCCGAAGCAGTGAATACCTTCAGCAGAAACCAGAGGGCTGGACGCCCCAGTTCACTCCTGTCAACCACTTCCAATTACCTCAGTTGCACTAAAAATACAATCTCCACTCTAAATAGGAACCATAGACAAATCCAAGTTTTCAATCCCAGCAGAAATAAACGCATAATTTGCCATATTCAGCTAGACTTCACCCCTAGAGTAGGCAGCAGTACCTGGACAGTCAATCGGTTTAGTATAAACAGGTTTTTCAGGTGGCATGCATAAACAAAATTTCAGTTCTCTCCATCAACTTCTAAATCAAGTTTCATTTTAGCTCAATTTGAATGTAAAATCATGCGAGCTCAAAAGCTACACCCACTTTAATAGTATAAATGTTCATTCAAAAATGCAGAATGTGAGAGTCATCCAGAGTAGCACAATGTCTGGTTACACTGAGCCATAAGAGTCCACGGAATCTCTCAGTCACACCCCTGGGCTGGTGCCACTTACCCTGATAGTGACTGGCTGGGCTTCTCCACTCTGGGTGGGTGGTGTCTGGGGAAGCTGGACGCCGAAGGGTTATATAGCCCCTTAGTCCGATCCCCTCCCACTTGCTTCCCAAACAAGGAGCAGAGACAGGCTGGAGCTGGTCGTTCACTCTAACACAACCATATAGGGACCTCAGCACAAAACTCTCTAATCTGGGTGGCTAGAGGCCTGGGTCTCCTCCACAGCATTCCTCTGCTCTGCTCCTGCAACAAGGAGGCAGCTCAGCTGCTCTTNGTAACCATCCTGAGCCCTCAGAACAACTGCTGAATTACCCAGACAGTGGGTTAGTGTCCTGGGGCAGATGCAGGCATGGTTTGCACATTCCTCAGAAGAAACCAGCCCATTGTCAAGCTGGCCTTCTGGACCATTTGCTAAGGAACTGAGATTAGGAAGGGCCTCCCTCTGACTAGCCGGGATTTTACAGCAACGCTCTCACAAAAGACACGGTGGACACTCCTAAATATGGAGAGGGGCGATCATTTTACGGTAGTCACACTATGTTTATACATTGAGGCTGCGTGTAGCATTAAGGAAAAGAGGAGGTGAAGACAGGATGTAGATAGGATGAGCCTGCCTGTGTTGCCCAAAGAGGAGCTGAGAAGTCAGCATCACTCTAACTGCTTTAGCCCTTAGGTGCAGTCCAGGCTGCTGCTTTGTCATTGGCCCTTGACTGCATGGTTAGGAGCTGTCCTTTGGCTGTGGAGGTGACCTGTCACCCTGTCATACAAAAGAACTTGTAAAAGAAAGTTGAAAGGTTGAAATGAAGCCTGCTGATCTTCCTCCATGCCTCTGAGCCCATTGGACAGAAGTAGAGATCAGGTGACCCTTCCATTCTTCAATTACATCAGCTCTTGGGCTTCAATGGACAGGGTCAATCATTTTACTTTTCTGTATCCCACCCCACAAGCTAAAATTCTAGTTCTATTCATGATATAAATATTTTTATGGATTTCATGAGTGCTTCTGATCTGTTCACATGTTAGGAAATCCCCAGGGTGAATGACAGCGACTGTCCTCTCAGACAACCAAGTCTCGTGTGTTTGATTCATGCTGTCCACATGCATGCATGCATATTTGTCTTTGAGAAACTGCACTGCTGATTCTTAGAAGAGTCTGAATAGTTGCTAGATAATAATGGGATGTCTCTGTGTTGCTTCAGAGATTTCTGCCTTGTATCTGGTTCCTATCAACTAGGGAATACAATTGTCTGACTGCTCAAATATAGAGACTGCAACTTGTGACTCGGCGTGGGACACCTAGAATCAATCCAATGATTTTCATCACAGGCATCATATAAAGCCTACATTTTCTACATTTTCTCTGTTTTAGTCCCTGACATGGATGTCCGTGATGATGTTTAGTTTCAGGAGTGTGTGGTGTCTTGATTACTTTATGAACCAGTCATTCCTTTAAATGCCAAAAAAAACCTTTGATAATCTTATATTGTTTCTTTGTTTATGGTGGTTCTATTTGTCAGTAATCAGAATATTATGACATAAAAACGAGAAATTATAATATAACTCAAGGTTTAGCTTTAGTTTTAAAAATTAAACACACACACACACACACACACACACACAAAATCTGAAGTAACCAAGGAGGATCTGTAACTGGAAATCAATTTGTGAGCAAGCGATCAATGGTCTCACTGGATGAGTTGAGATTTTATATCCAACTCAAGCCTCTAATGTGAGAGAAAGCTCACTGGACCAGTGTGTGTGAATGTATACAAAAGAAGTTACACTAGAGTGCTTAGATAACTCCCGGGGTTGACAGCCATGAATGCTGGGAGTTATGGGCTGCTTAGGGAAAGAGTAACATCTAGCCACTTGATTACAGTTCAGGGAAACTATAAAATATATCCAAGCTATAGGCACACACCCTATAATCCTAACGACTCTTGTCATCTCTAGCTGCATTGCTCTACAGACACCACACGGCACCTTGGTAATGTGATCTAGTGATGATTTACTGTACAACCCTTGAGAACTGTATTCTTCCTCACTGGAGCCCAATCCAGAGTGGAGTTAGCATGGTACTCACTGGCAGTGAGGAGAATGTTTAGTATCAGCAAATGCTGATGCAATCGTTTCTAACCACATGCAGCTATTGACCACTGAAGTGTGTAGAATTGACATCTTTTTATTTCATTTAATCTTTGCTTTGATATGCGTGTAGGATGTGCATGCCTTTGTGTATACATATTTACATGTGAGTGGGCACATGTGTGTGCATATGTGTGTCTGTGAAAGTCAGAGGTTGATAGTGTATGTATTCCTTGATCATTTCTGTTAAGTTGGGAGTGTAGCCCCCAGGGCCTGGCATCTATCCCAGCCAACCTGGCCTGGGAGTTGCATTGCTCTGGACTCCAAATCCCAGCATGCCAGGTCCTGACCCCTCCCATAGGGAATTTAAGTGTGCTCCCAGAGGAGAAATACGTGGTTTTGGGGTCTACATGGGCTCCCTGCTTTCCTGTTTCCCCCGCTATGCTTAGGCCACCTGAGAGCATTGTTCTTAATAAAACAATGGGCATTTTGATTTGGTTTGATTGGACCTAATTGGATTTCTTGCACCGGTGGAGCTGCCCCTTTTCTTATTACTTTTTCTTAATAGTCTGCACATGATTTAGTAGACAGGGTTTCTAACTTGAACCCAGAATTTGCTGACCCGCTTGACTCATTAGCTGGCTTGCTCTAGGTATCCCATACCTGTTAGGATCTTATGTGGGTGCTGGGGATCAGAATTCCAGTCCTGGTGTTTGTGTAGCATGCATTTTACCCATTTGAAGCATCTCCCTTGCTCTTATTTCATTTAATCTTAACTAAATTTCAGTTTGCATAGACTGTCATATTAGATTCACAGGTATAGTGAGTTTTGTTTACCACTAAACTGCACAAAAGTCTTAGAAAATCCCAGTGTCCAGGCTACTTCTAGATTGCCTAAAAGAGACTGCTTATCCCAGAGCCCACGTTCCAATCCATTGCCAAGGATGAGAATGTTCACAGTAGCCAACGTTCCTCTGAGCAAACCTCATGGCCTGTCTTTATCAGAGTCCATGGGACATTGTGTTAGTGATTTACAAAACTGGAGCCCCTCCAATCACCTCCTGAACCATAACCCCTGACCTCAACGTTCTTAAACTTTTCAATTCAAAGTATCTTTTGTGATTTAGAGAATAATGAAGAGTTTTCCTATCTGTCCTATAAGCAGTCTCCACTATTGACATCTTTCAGCACTTTTATACATTAATCACAATTGGTGAACCAGTGCTGACACAGGAGTGTTAACTAAGGCCATCTTTCACTAACATTTCTTTAGCTCTTACCTGTGCTTCTTAGGTTTTTTTGTCAACTTAGGGAAAGAAGGAATCTCAACTGAGAAAATAACTCCATCACATTGGCCTGAAGGCAAGCTCATGGGGCATTTTCTCAATTACTAATTAATGTGGGAGGAACCAGCCCACTGAAGGCAGTACCACCCCTGGCCTTGTGGTTCCGGATTGTATTCAAGACAGGCTGAGCAAGTCTTGGGGATCAAGCCAGTAAGCAGCATTACTCTGTAGCCTTCAGTTCCTGCCTCCAAGTTCCTGCCTTGAGCTCCTGCTCTAACTTCCTTCATAACGGACTGCAATAAACTGAAATAAACCCTTTCCTTCCAGATTGCCTTTGGTCATGGTGTTTATCATAGCAATAGAAAGCAAAGGAAGACTTTGCTCATTGCCCCCTTTTCTGCTTTAGAAACCCATGCCATGCATCCCATTGCATCCCATGCTTCACAGTGCACTTGGTTCTGTTATCTGAAGAGCCTTTCAGATGCCACAGTCTAAGAAACAATTTTAAAGACCTTGATAGCTTTGAAGACAAGTAAGATGCTTTGTAAAATACCACTTAAGATTTGTCTTATGTTTTTCCTGATTAAATCGGGTTGTATTTTAGAAGGATAGCTAGACAAAGTGCCCTTGTTACTTCATATCGAGATGAATTGGCACTATTGGTGTTGATCTCATCACCTGCTTGGCATCTGTTAGGCTTCTCAGCTGTAAAGGTACCCTGTCATTAAAGCCACTCTTAACAATACTTTTTACATGGGCTCCATTATAAGCAACCACACTTAAAGAACGGAGGGCTACACTCTACCTCCTTAGGATAGAGTATCCAGACAGAAATTTGTTTTTTTTTTTTTAAACATCTTCAACCTTAAGAACTGTTCATACAAATGGCTGAAGAGTAAAAACCACATGAAATCCTGAGGCTGCTTCCAGTTGATTCTGATCCTCTGAGTGTGGCTGACACTCAGATGGGTGTGTTCCATCGGAACTAGTTAATAGTCAGTTTAGTCCACAAACTAAATGGTTTTTATAGACACAAAACAGCAAACAAAAGCAGAATTGTTGATGTTTTCACCACTGTGTGTTTTGCAGTTGGGTCCCTAGAAGAAAGAAAGCATACCAAGGGGAGAGATAGACAGAGACAGATAGACAGACAGAAAGACAGACAGACAGACAGACAGACACACACAGAGAGAGAGAGAAAAAGAGAGCAACAGAGACAGAGAGACAGACAGACAGAGAGACAGAGACAGAGAGAGAACTTTGAACCTTGGAAGAAATGTGAAGAAGAGTTAAGTTTTAGCTGAAGAAAAGGTTATGTGACCAAGGGAAGGATCTGAGAATATCTGCAAATAAGAGATTGTGTGCAGAGGAATTCCACAGCCATGAGTGGTCCATAGCACATGGCGCACAGCACAGTAGCGCCACATGTTGTAATTCGCAACATTGACAAGCTATGCAGTTAGTGTGAAATGAACACCCTACAATCAGCACTAAGCATAATTTCTGTAGATCCAGTTTTTAAAGTAGATACCCAAGACTGACAGGATTGAAGGACCTTCTTCCAAATCACACTTAGTTCCAATGAGTGATAGGCACAGGAGCTAGACATGGGTCTATACAATTTGCCGGACAAATAGCTAAAGGAAAGAAAAAGGCTGGCTGAATTCACAGAAGAGTGGTTCATCACCAACAATATCTGAAGGATGCACAGTGTATGAAACAGAAAAGAAGCACCCTGCTTATGCTGTGGAATGTCGGAAAGGATACCACCCCTAAGTCACTGACTTTAGAGAAAAAATATAGGTAAGAAAGTAGAAGGGGCAACTATCATCATGATCAACTCCTGGGAGCTTATGGTACAAAGGGTACTCATTCAATGCTACTGAATACCATCCTCTGCTTCTGAAGCTATCTTCCCAAAAGGAAAGTATTTTTATTTTTAATATTTTTAGTGCATGTGAACATGCGCACATTTGTGTGTGTGTGTGTGTGTGTGTGTGTGTGTGTGTGTGTGTAAGAGTGCTTGTGTATGCTTCCCCGGTGCTGGAATCCAAACTCAGGTCTTCAAGAACATCAGGCTCTCCTAACCACTCAGTGTGCCTCCAGCCCTTCAAACAGTTTTTATTGTCATAGACCTGTCTGATCAGCCTTTGAGGAATGCAACATTTGTAGCAAAAGCCTGGTAATGTCCTAAATGTTCTGTCTTCATTTCCAATAATTCACAAAAGAGGAAGACTTGAATATGTCCCCAAGGATAGTGCTTACTGTGTGGGTTGTGTGGTGAATGAGTTTCTTTCCTTGGCAGTAAGGATTTAAACAGCACCTCTGACATTCTTAGAGGGTTATGATTAGTACCCAAGGATTTTAATTATTTACAGTCAACTGGGTTTAGATAGCCAAGTTAGTTTTACCTCGCTCTAGAAATTCTTCTAGGAATTTAAACTTTTCAACAGTGTGTGGCATGTCCCATGTCCTCTGGACCTATGGATCAAGACAACAGAAATTTTTTTTGGATTTCTTCAGTGCTGGCAAATCGCCTACCAGCAGCAAAACACCATTTTTTATCAAAGGCCAGTAAAGAAGGTGACAGGGTTAACTTGGATAATGATATTTTAGATAAAAAAGGAAGATAATTCTAGAGCAGTTAGACTGATATCCCCACCCAGTTTGTAAAGAACTAAAATGTGCAAACACTCTTAACTAAACATTTGCACAAATTTGCTTTTTTTTTAAATCCTTCCTTTTCTTCCTTCATTCTTTCCTCCCTCTCACCATCTCCCTCTGCCCTTCTCTCTCTCTTTTTCTTTCTTTCTGAGACTGCCCTGGAACTTTTTGAGGACCAGGTTGGCCTTAAATTCATGGTGATTCTCTGGCCTTAGCCTCCAAGTGCAGGGTTGTTAAGTGTGAAGCATCACCCCCTGCTTTTTGCAGATTTCCTCTTATTCTCCCTTCTCTGCATATCCATACTTTATTACAACGTTACAATATCTAGTTACCTTCTAGCTCACCCTAAATGGCTCCTTTAACCAAGCTCCTTATTTCTAATTCTCATTATATTGGCTAAGCCCTATCTTGGGGCTCATATACTACAGACACATATATTTTTGCATCGTACAGCAGAAAAAGAATAATCTCTCTTTCTGAGAGCCAGTCTCAAATCACTGCAACAAAAGAGAGCTGAATAACAGAAACACTAATGGAAGTTTATTAAGAAACACATTTGATATCCAGATGGGAAACACCCAAGAAATGAATACTCTAAATCAAGAAGTGATTTAGATACTATTTATATAACAATGTTTGGAGATTTAAAGACATAAAAAATGTCTTTGGGTCCCTAGTGGTGTCAAATTGTGGAAAAGTAGAAGTGTGTAAGAATTAAAAGGCAAATAGGTGCTGGTAGTAAATTATTTCCTAGCTGCCTCCATATCAGCCTTCAGGCAGGTGACTGCGATCATCTCTGGTAATCAATCTTTGTGCTTCCTGGTACTAACATATCATATTTTCTGTCCTCGCCACCATGACAAAATAGGACACAGACAGCTAAAAGGGACACAGGTTTACTTTGGCATGCAGTTTCAGCGGTGCCAGTCCGCCACCATGGTAGTGTGGGAAGGGAGGGGCAGAGCAGTTAGGGTGCAGCCCGTGGTTAGGAAGTAGAGATAGAAATGCAAGGAGTCAGACAAGACACAGCCCCAAGGGCGTGCCTCTAAGGTCCTACTTCCTCTAACTGGACCCTGTCTCCACAGCTTCAAATAATGTTCCCATTATTGCAATGACACACTCAACATAATTAACTTCTGTCAACTCTTGCCTTTTCTACATATTTTCCTACACTCAACCATTGGGTTGCAAACATTTGGAGAGAACCAGTGTGCTTCTTATTCCCTTGGGCCAGCCTGCT
Source organism: Bramus lutescens (assembly GCA_001685075.1). Lineage (NCBI taxonomy): Eukaryota > Metazoa > Chordata > Mammalia > Rodentia > Cricetidae > Bramus > Bramus lutescens. The sequence continues at coordinate 135,294 of LOEQ01002998.1, read as the reverse complement.
CAGGAATGTAGTTAAGCAACTTCCTGTTTTCCACAGCTTTCAAAGAGCTATCGTGAGCACCTCAGACACTTTTCTTCAGTAACCTTCTAATTCATTTTAAGAAAAGAGTAGATAAGATGTATAAGATAAGAGGAGTTCTGTGGTTCTAGGCTTTTTTGTGTAATTTCATATTTATTACAACCTGAGAGCTTGGCCCTGTTATCCACAAGCAAGGTGTGCCTGGTGTCTGCCCAGGGTCCTTGCTTGGGAGTTTAAGAACAGTGGGTACAATAGCATTATCCAATAACCAAAAAAAGCTCACACACGGAGCAGAGACTGGATCACATATGCTCCAGCCTATCAGGTCAATAGGCAAAGTGGCCAACACTGGCTGTCCGACCTCTACTGCATCTCTTCTACACAGCACAGGTTTTCCCCAAGATCCCTTAGCTTCAGACAAAGACCTTCCTCAAAGATCAGCTTGGCAGTACATTTGCTGTTAACTGATCATTATGGCTCATTTGGGGATAGCCCTTCCAAAAAGTAAATTGCTTATTAAATATAATTTGCCATTATTTTTCCCTGCCCCGGTCCCTGCAAATGCTGTGAGCAAAATTTTCTAAAGTTTGGCCTAAACTTCCAGAACCATAATCAACAAAATCACTGGGCAGCAGGTTAAGATATAGCATATATTATCCTATCATCTTCATCCTAGGCCTCCCTTGAGCCAGGTTCTCTGACTTGGAGTCTTTTATGCAGATCTGCATTAAAGCAAGAGCCACTCAATAGGCGGGAGACATAGAATAGGAGGAGAGGGTGACACCAAAGCATACAGCAGGGAGGTAGTGGCACATGCCTTTAACCCCAGCACTAGAGACGAAGAGACAGCCGGATCTCTGTGAGCTTGAGATCAATTTGGTCTACAAAGTGAGTTCCAGTGTAAGCTCCAAAGCTACAGAGAAACCTTGTCTGGAAAAACCAAAACAAATCAAAACAAAACAAAACAAAAAAAAGCACACAAAAATAACGATAGTATCAGTACTGTAAGAGTCCCCTGTGGGACTGCCACACTGTAGGCCCAAGCCCGCAGGACAACACAGCAGAATGGAGATGAGTAGCTAGTATTTCCTGTCAGGTTTTGCAACTGATAGTTGTCTGCATGGTTTTGAACAGTTCACAGAACCCTCAGGCCTTTCGGTCACATGCTTACTGCTATACTGTTTGCTGCGATTTCGCTATTTCTGCCTCTAATAATCTTTGATTAGAATTTCGAATTTGACAAAACTAAAGAGAAAGTGTGAACTCTTCTATTTATCTGTGACATCTACCAGTGAAGCTGATACCGTCATAAAAGGGAAGTGGAACTCAGATACCATCACTATACAATCACTAACACAGGCAGAGACTGTCCCTTCTCAGCAGAGCTGCAACTCACCTCCTGGTCAGTTTTCACCACAGCCACGCCTGCTAGGTCAAGAGTATGGCTAAATGGCTTTGATGAAGTCTGCCGTACTGGGGACTGTCCTCAAAGCTTTATACATGAGGAATCCAAACAAGAGCCCTGACCACTGGGCTCTACCGTCAGTCCTGGTCAAGAATTTTGGAAAATATAAAACCTCAATTTGTGGAGTCTTTTGTCTGTTGTCACCTAAGCTGTTCAAGCTTAGGCTTTGGTGTTGGGTGGTACCTAAGTATTTGATGTTGAGTAGTGTAGGAAGAGGCAGACACTTAAGTTTCCATCGGAGAACCTTGAGACTTGATCATTCCCAGAAGAGGAAAGTGGCCTGAATAGTGCAGAGATGGCTTTGAGCCAAGGTCATTCTGGGTTTGCATGCTGCTCTGCATCAGACACACTTTACAGCCCAGAAAAGAAAGCAGGCAGTTAAGACCCTGTGAGCTATCTCTGGATGCTTCAAGAATGTTAGAAGCTGTAACTTGAAATCTGAGACATTTTCTTTCCTTGCCTACATCTTTGAGACCCTATAGGGTAATTCCACACTGCCAAGCTCTCCCCGCTTTGAAAATCTGACTGGAAATTGAGATAGCTAGAGCCAGGCAAGATTCTTATTATCAATGAGAAATGACAAATGAAACAGAGGCTGAAGTGGAGCCTTTGGAATTAGGTTGGAATCGAGCATCATTGTTTCATCAGTCTTTCAAACCTGTTGGCCTCGAATCTTACCTCCTTGGCTTTGTTGTCTGCGAAACGGAAATGGCACAGCTCCTTCTCTTGCAGGTGGCCAGGAAGACGAAGGGTGTGGTGAAATGCTGGATTCTGGTAACAATATTACGATCCTTAGCACTGGTCCACTCTTGCATGAATTTTGTGACAGTCCACATTGCTAACTTCGGCACAGCTGGCAACAACTTTCACACAGCAGCAAGACTCAGAACGAGGGCCGTCATTTCCGAAGCCATCTGAGATGGAGAATGAGCAGATGAAGCACCACATTTTGCTTTACGATTTTCTTTTTTTCTGGAATTTGAATCTTGAAAAGGTCAATTAAAATAAGGAAAAAAGCAGGCGGAGACTTGCAGCTTCCATCAGTTCAGGAGCAATGATGGTTCACACCCAGGAATCCATTTCAGTCACCTCTCAATTCCGAGCAGGAGGGTAGAGAAAGAGGTAATTTTCTTCCCCCCCCCCAACCCGGGGATGCAAGCTGGAATAAGCACAAATCTATTATTATTTTTTACCCATTTAATATTTTAACAGAGATACAGTTATTACTGAAACTTATGATTTTTAAACTTAAATATGGTCAAAGGACTACAATGCAAGGTAATACCATCATGGCCCACTAGGGATGCAGACAGAAGAATACAGATCAGCTGCTGCAAAGACGATCCTCAGTTGCTCTGGGGATTGTTGTCATTATGCATCCTAGATCTTAGCTTTCACATTCTGGATGATGTCATTGGGCTCTGCCTCTGGGTGATGCGCTTGCCAGTCAGGCTCTTCATGAAAATCGGCATTTGGATCTGTTAAGACAGTGAAGAAACTGCAAACTGCCAAGCATGATCAAACACCAAGACAAAACACCCTCTCATCTCTCACAAATTGAAACCTTCATATGAATAAAATCTTTGGAGAGTACTAGTATGATATTCATGCTTTACAGTTATATTTTATCTATATTTCAAACAATATTATTCAGATAAAAATTTTTTTTGCTATTGCATGCAACAATAATTGGAATTTTTTCTTGTGAGCTTGAGGCATGTCATGAGTGTACCTTTTCTTTTCAGAAGTAAACTAATTCAGTAATAACTGTGCTATAATTATCTGTACTTATCTTTCATTTTTGTACACTAATGTGGATTGAGGTCCTTCAAATTATGTGTAGCTGCTCTCACTTAACCAGAATATTTGACTAATCGGAACATGTACGATGTTTCTGAGTAGTCCCAGCTATACGCTCAGCTCATGCTCTTATTTCACGGCAAAGATTTGCCATAAGAATATTCCTTTCAGAGATAAAATCCTGACGAATCTTCGTGCAGCTTTTGTTCAGTTTTGAATTTAAAACTCAAGATGGAACAACTGAAAACTGTTTGTTTTCCTGAAGCCATGACAACAAGAACTTAGCCCCAAACTCTGCCGTGAATGTTGGTAACAAGGGCGCTGGGGCCTGAAAGAATGCGGGCATGCTTTGCATTTTTAACACAGATTTGTCAGTGGCATACTTTTTTGGTAGAGAGGAACAGAAAATTCTGGCTTCTTCAGAGAAGCGAATGCCTCCTCCCTAAGTAGTGAAAATACCACCGGGAGAACCTTGGCCTTATAAGGGAAGGCAGCTTCTGAGTCACAGGCCTTTGCTGCTCCGTTCTCACTGGTTGGCCTGGAATGAGCCTCTGCTAAAAATGTCCCAGGCAACTGTTGACTTAGACATTTCTCTCTTCTTTTCTACTAACTTATATGTGTGTGTGTGCGCTGAAAGAATGCTCCAGGTTCCTTAGACCTCACTCATCCTTCTGTGGGTCATCTTTGAAAGTAGACTTAGGTGGGGGAGTTCCCAGAATTAGAACTTTGTGCTGGAACTCTGAGTTTTAGTATTTGGGGTAACAGGTTGCCTGCTTTGATTTTGATGCCCCAGACTAGAGATGGGAAATGCACCTAGGAAGAAAACCTTCCTGAGGGAAAGGTTCTTTGGAAGACGTAGGGGGTAGAATGTGTGGAGAGCTTTGTTCTAGGTTGTAAGAGAACTTCTTCACTTTTTTCCTCTTCCATTTTAAATACTAAACAGGACAAGAATCTTTATCAATAAGCTATTTATTGGCGAGCCAAAGATATTGATCATTACTTAAATGATGGGTGTAGGGGACTCAGAATTTTTCTCTATGGCTAGACTTGATTCTTCTACTGCCTAGCTAATATTACTTGTCTTATTTCTCAAAAATAATTTTGATATTAATAGTTCACATGCAAACTTCTTTGAAAAAAAAGTATTTCCACTTACTGCTATGCCTTGGGTATCAAATGTGCCCAAACCTATGTTCATAAGACCTATTAGTTATTTAGCCTTTGATATCTCTCTTTGAAAGAGCCTGAAAATCATAGCAAAAACTTGAATGTCCTGCATGACACAAGAAGAGTTTTGGCGCTTTGGTCTCAGATGATCCATTTTTAATAGATTTCCTAAATGTTTTGTTTTATTTTATGTGTGTGTGTACATATGTGTTTGTGTGAATGAGTGTGTTTGTATATGTGTGTGAGGGATGCAGGATGTATGATGTTGGATGTCCCTCTGCATGCTGTGAATATGTTTTATATTGGTTAATAAAGATGATGATTCGGCCAAAAGCCAGGAAAAATAGAGCCAGGTTGGAAATCCAAATAGAGATACAAGGAGAACGAAGACAGTCTGAAAGACACCAGGGACCATCAGGGAAGTGAGATGTTAGGTAACAAGCCATGAGCCTCATGGTAAAATATAGAATAATAAAAATAGGTCCATTTAAGTTTGCAACGAGTTAATAATAAGCCTGAGCTAATAGGCCAAACAGTTTATAATTAATATTAAACCTTAGAGTGGTTATTTGGGAACTGGCAGACAAGAGAGAAACTTCCAGTTACAGTTGTGTGTGTGTGTGTGTGTGTGTGAGAGAGAGAGAGAGAGAGAGAGAGAGAGATCTCTTTCACCCTCTCAATAAGATCTTTTCACTTTTAGTTTTTGAGAAACAGTTGATCTTAGAATGCTGTTGAGGCTGGCCTCAAACGCCTAGTCTCAAGGATAACCTCCTGCCTCAGTTTCCCGACTAGCTGGGATTCCCAATGTATGCCACCATACCCAGCTTAGGTCTTCTTATAGACTTAACAGTGTACTGTCTTTTCCTCATATACTTACTATAATCTAACAGCAGATCTATGCATAATTTGATTTCGTTAATATCCACATTCCTACCTGGACCATATCAAGGACTCTGACAAATGTTAATTCTGCATGGGATGCCGGTGTCTATCACAGTGTTGGCATAGGAGGTTCCCAGTAAATATTGGTCATGTAGATGTTTAATTATAAACTCCACCTGGACTTTTATGATGAGTGAGAAATGAACGCCTATACTTCTTTGACAAACAGGTGCTCTTTGGAAATTGCTGATATTAGCTTCATATACAGTTGGACTGAAATTGGAAGGAAATTCGAATTTACAAGTTTCTAGAATAGAATACTTTTCAATATCTAGACACTATATAACCTGTGCTTAAAGCTGAAATTCATGACTCATTTTTATGTTCCCACATCTAAGCACCTACCTACTCATTCTTTATCCAAGGAGAAAGTCTTTGCCATGTTCATGTGACTTTGGTTCCCCAAGAAAACTCTCCCCAGTATTAGTTTTCTCCCTCAGGAAATGAGCAGGCAGTATGACTGAGCCAACTTTCCTTTTTGTTGATTCTCTTTGAGTATGAAAAGGGCTCAGCCTTTCTCCAACTTTCAGCTCCATTTCCTTCCACCCTTGCTGCTCCTCAGGTGAGCCACACCAGTCAGAGCACCTGTTGAGAAGTTCTGGCACCTTTAAGGAGTCTTTGCCCAGTTAAGCACAATTTATGCTAGTGCCAAGCAATGGAAAAGACAAGAATGTTACTCTTACATCAGGAAAGTCCAGCAATCCATCAGCATAGCTGGGAAATTCCCAACTTGATAATTATGTATTTAAAATATGACAAAAAGATATATCTGTGCTCTTATCTGACATTAGGATTCTACCACTCAGCAACAGTTTCTCTCCTCTTCCATAATACACAAGAAGCATGCCAAAGAGACATCTTGAATAATAAAATCTTCAAGCCTCGTTTAGTCAGTTGTGGATTTGAACTGGAAAGTATTTTTCTGAACTGAACAAAAGGGAGCACTTCACTGGCTTCTCTTTTTCAGATGTTCAACATTTCAACTACTTAATGGGAGTCTCAACACCAAGTGGGTATGATAATAGAGAATGCATTTATTTTCCATTTTCAAAAGCATAACTTGATGAAATAAATACAGCTAAGGACAAATATAATCATAGAATAGGCAAATCACAAGCCAGGGACATGGCATAGTAGGTAAAAGTGCTTCTCATGCAAGCCTGATGATTTGACTTTGACCTCTGGAATCCACTGTGGAAGACATTTGACTCCAATGTTGTACTCTAGTGTGTGCCCTGTAATATGTGCATGCTTACGCTCACACACATATCACAATATATAACAACAGTACTAATAATAGATGTAGAATTAATTAATTGAAATAAATTTAAATGTCCAAAGTCCATTCAAGATGTTTGGCGAGACATGTCACTCCTGGTCTACACAACACACTTAAATTCATATTAGGATCCAAGTGAAGTCTTAAATAAAATAAACTAGGAATGGTGGCAGTTGTATTTCTCAGACACCACTTGATGAAGATTAAACCCTAGTATTACTCATCTAACTCCTCTCTCAATATTTAAATTTGTTTTTCCCTCATTATTAGTTTGCCAGAAATGAATGACAATCACTTGAAACAGTTGATTTTTATTTCCCAAGATAGTAGGAAATGGCATTTGAAAACACAGATCTATAATATGAATGAGGAGAGGGGACCACGGCGATTTGTATAATGTACACCTGCGCATCTTCTCCTTGAGAAAGCAGCCAGGAGTCAATGGTCACAGGACGGTGAAGGCGTAAGTCATAAACAATCCCACACCAGTTGGGAATTAAAGGGGTATTTATNTGGTATCTCAGCGGCTATTGGCTGAAGGAGCGGAAGGAGCTCCCGCAACAGGACGGGGCTCTGATAGAGCGTTCACAAACACACCTGGTTTCTTAGCAGCCTATGCATGAAGAGGGTAGAAAACCTTAATACTGCTAGCTCGTGGGGCTGCTTGTTAATTGACCATTTTAAACGAGAGGAAACAAAATCTCCAAATCCTCACCGAAAAAGAACAGATCAGTTGTCTGGGCTTTGAACTGCAAAATGTGAGAGAGGAGTTACTGTTTGTACAGTAACGACATGTCACAAAAGAAGCATAGGAAAGTGATTGCTATTCTGTTATAATTAGCCTATTAACAAACAATAAAATATTTGAAATGATCAAATTAACTCAGCCATTTTATGACAAGCTCACATATGCTGCCTTTGTTATTTTGTTCTGTCTTCCCCAGCTTCTTTTATAGCATTTGAATATTTTCTATATTTACTAATTTGTACATCACCATGTTACGTGTTTCTTCTGTAATTTTGAAGGAGTTATTTGGAGGATTGCAATATACATGTTTAAACAGTCACCGGCCAGTTGGAGTTAATACTACCTACTGATAGAAACAATTAAAACCCTTGAGAGCCTAGCCCACGTGTTCCTTCATGTAGAAACTGCTAGCAAGCCCACAGTGACACAGCTTTTCCTTTAGTATTCTCTCCATTGGTTCCAATATTGCATCTAAACCACCTAAGCAAGCACATTTACCCTTTAATGACTTTCTGATTTGGTTACCCAAGGTCTGTCTAACTGAGAATCCTAAAAGCAGTTCCAAAACATTCTAAGGTATTTTGGATGACAGTCTAAAGATTGTGAGCCTGAAGGTGCATACGTTTATACACAGGATTGAGTTCCTAGGGGTAAAAAACATTGAGTAATATAAAATCAAAGTTGAACTGATAAGGAATTTTGAAACCCAAACTTGTAAATCCTTAGTCTTTCTAAAAGTGATCTTAATTTCTATGTTTAATTTTTCTACTGCCATTTTTCCATAGTGCTCATGGTATGTCAGGGTGCCTCCCCTCCTTTCACATGTGGAACCTTGAGAATGATAACTGGAGTTACAAACAGTTCTGAGCTGTGTGTGGGTGCTAGGGACTAGGGTGGGGTTTGCTGCAAGAGCAGCCAGCTCTCTTCAGTGCTGTGCCCTGTCTCCAGCCCTGTCTGAAAGTTTTGAAGAGAAGCAGGAACTAAAGGAGAAAGTGATTGGGCAATCCCAGAAGTTTCCAGGGCAACAACTGTGAAACCCTTCTGTGCAATTCACAATGAAGAAAACAATTCACTAGTCATAGCCCCTTCCTTCCCCTTGCTAAATTGCATCATTCTCAGCAGTCAATTAGTTTATAAACACCAGGCACTGACAGGGAGCCCTAGGTGGAGTACTGAACTCATAACTTTTGCATCACAATGGCAGAATACCTAGCAGACACAACTCAAGGGAGGAGAAACAGTTTGGCTCACATTTTTTAAAATTAAAAACAGTGAATTATGAAAATGCTTGCTGTCTGTGTGTGGCTGATTGCATACACATGCAGATGCCCATGTAAACAGAAGAGGGTATCAGATCCTCCGGAGCTGAAGTTACAGGTGGGTCCTGGGAATCAAACTCAGGTCCTCTGCAAGAATAGCATGCATTCTCAACTGCTGAGCCATTATCTCTCCAAACCGTTAGCTCATGGTTTTAGAGAGCAGTCTCTCATGGCCCAGAAGGCATGGTGGAGTTCCCAGCAACAGGAGCTTGTGGTGGAGATGCTTCCCATACAGCAGACCTGAAACAGAAATCCAAGACCAGAGGCAGGCCTCAACTTCAAAGACCTCCCCTTATTCTGTCACCAGGACTCACCTCCTAGAGGCTCTGATGCCATCAAAATCACACAAGATGCTAGGGAGCAAGCCCCAAAAATGCTGCTCTATGGAGGCATTCCAGAGCCCATCTGAAATGGATACCAGTTGCAGAGTTGCATATATGGCTTCAGAGCATTCATTTTTTAATTATTATTAGAGCATGTAGGATATTTGTATGATGTATGTATGTGAATACCATTGCCCATGTGCCGTGGCAGAGGGCCACATTGAGGAGTCACCTCTCCCTTTGCAGCTTGTTAAGAAAGGATCTTGTTTCCACCTTAATGCATACTGTGTGCTGCTGGCTGGTGAGATGCAGAGACCATGTTCTGTCTCTGCCTCCCATCTCACCCTGGAAATGCTGAGAGGGTCCCGGGTATTGAACCCAGGACCCCAGGTTTGCTAGGCAAGAGCTTTTTACCACTGATTCATATCACCAGCCCGAGAGCCTTAAGCTATTAAACTTTAAAATTAGAGCTGAAACGTTGAGATGACTCATAAATGATTTTTTAAAAAATGATAAAAAAGCAGCTTGGCTATTTGATGAAGGAGTAAGTTCTCAGAACTTAATTAGTCACCTGGTAATTCAATTAAGTTCTTAAGCCTTTGCTAGGAAACCAATGCAAACAGAAGACCATTCTAGTTCCCCATAAAGAGATGTTTGGAGGGTTGCACCTTAAATTCATGTTTAATGCTTTAAAGGGAAGACTGAAACCAAAGCCCTATCCATTGGGTTGAAAATTTGGGGTGAAGCAGTCCCATCACTGAATGCAATTTATTAAGGGCCATTCTTCTTGAGTACCTAGATAGATCAGCGGGTGGTTAGTAAGTAATAAAAATATTTCTGCAAGTTCCATCTGACCATTGACCTTGGCAAAGTCACTTTAAGCTTTGTTTGGTAAAAATAAATCTCTTTTCTCCTAATTAGGAAGCAGTTTTTGGAACTTGACAAGTGCACTAATGTTCTGGGGTCAGGAAATCTGTGGCATGTGGCCCCTGTTTAAGTAATGTTCGCAGTTATTGACAGGAACAGGTAAACGGCATTCCACTGGACATAAAACAGAAACTATTAAAGGCTAGGAAACTAAAGAGTAGGAAAATATGTTGCTGGTTTTCAAATTATTTTATTTTATTTATTTACTCTGAGAATTGCATACTTGTGTGCAATGTATTTTTATCATGCCATCTCCTCCCCCATCCAATGTCTCCCAGACTCCCTCATCTGCTTCCCAACCCACACCTTCTTTTTCACTGTACCCCACTGTAGCATGGCTGGAGTGCTGAGGTTGAAAGGGCCACTCACTGCAGCACGGGCCACATCCTTGGAGAAAGCTGTCTCTCTGCCCCCAGAATCTTTCAAAAGCACACTTTCTCTCTCTCTCTCTCTCTCTC
>LOEQ01002998.1:86877-108180 GCA_001685075.1 Bramus lutescens | reverse complement strand
TAACTATCTGTTCTGTTTCTCTTTCCTGACAAGATCTATTCTCCCCTGGCCCCCAGTCCTTCACTCTATACCTAACCTCTGCGGCTCTACGGATTCTAGCTTGGTTAGCATTGTCTTAACCACAGCTGTGTGATTGGTCATCAGTCATTTAGGTTTGTTCTCCACTTGGGAAATGCAACCAAGATGGGCTTCCCTCATGATCCCACAGCCCAGTAGCTCTACCTTCTATATGGTGATTGTCACTCCATGCACTAATCATGGACTCCGTGGAAGGAACCTCCCTTATCAGGATTCCAGTGTCTGTACCTCTGCTCTGGTTATTACCTACCATTCTGTCCACCATTCAACTGGTCCAGGAGCCTCAACAGTCCAGCCACTGACAAAATACTGAAGGCTGAGTGAAGGCAGGTTGGTCTTTGTCTCCAGCAATTATTCAAGGTCCAGTTCCCTCAGGAGTTCTTTCCTGGGTTCAATGGCAAAGGGAGCAAAAGGCTCTCACTTGAACTGGGGCCATGCCTGTGGAAGCACCCAGGATGGGGAATGCCCGGTTGTGCAATCAACCCCTTCTCTGGCTACTTCCCCCTCCCGCCCCGCCCCAGTGAGTTGATGAATCAGTGGATTTCCCCCCGACCCCAGCAGACTTCCTTCCAAATGCAGGGGCTTTACATAGGTTGTGTCTGGTCTCTCAGAAAACTGACATACAGGTGTTTCTGCCGAGAGCTCAGGGAAGCCGTTTGAGAACTACGTTCTGGCACGCCAGGGGCGGGGCCCAGGCAAAGTACAGTCCCAGAGACGGTCTAGAGCAGAGGAGGTCTCCTGCCGGCGTAAGTGACTCACCCTGCTGAGAGGTGGAGACTTAGGCTGCTGGCTTTCCCTCAAGGGCACAGAAATGCTATGGATCTGGGCTGTCCTCTCTCTGGTAAGCTTTGGGACGCTTAGGATGGGGGACGCTGCCCATTGTGGACCACCGCGCAGTAATCCAGATGCTGCTAGTATTGCATGACGGTCACCCCATTCCGTCCAGATGTTTAGAAAGGCGGGGGAGCTGCTTTCTCTCTTAGCTCAGTGCTCAGGGCTGAATCGTGGGCTCAGACCTTGCAGCTCGAGCGTTTTTTTCTGGGAAGAGTATGGGTGGGGAACGACCAGAGCTTGGTGCTGGCCGAGTCTTCAATGGCTTTGGCATGGCTGGAGAGGAACTCGGGCAGAGAGATATGCCCAGGCAGAGATCCATTTTGTGGCAAGAGAGGGGTTCCCTCCGAGGCTGTGTGGCCTGCACAAGGCAGACCTTGTCCTTGGCAGGGCATGCCTAAAATTAGAATCCGCGAAGGCCCTTTTCTAGCCGCTTTTCAACAACCTGATCTACTGACTCCTCTCTCTGCCCTAGACCACATTGATCTACTCCTGGAAGGGACATACGAGAGCAGATGTTTGCATGAATGTTTCCCATCCCTAGTTTTTCTGGATTCTAAGTCCACGCTCGGAACTGATGGGTCTGGGCATCCTGGGTTAGCAAACTTATCTTTGAGGGGCTCAAGTTCTGACTGAAAGTTCACCTGTTGTAGTGGCCTTTCTCGGGACCACACCTGGTACTCTGGCAGCAGGTGGGGTGCTGAAGAGGCCTGGATAGAGTTCCCTTCCAGACAGACTCCTTCCTGGAACTGGTGGGCAGGGCCAGAAGTGAGTGATGGCAGGACTCCCTTCACAGGTCAACGCCGGTCTACGGCTTGGCGGACTTCCTGTGCTGTAAGTGTGCTATAGATTTTTTAATTATCAAACCTTTTGTTGCAGATTATATAAGTTTTTTTTTAATTTTTTTAACCACACCAGTGAATTTACAAATCCTGAGATACAGGAAGTTTCAAGAAGGGGAGTACGAGTAAAGGAACAATGAGCCGTACTGGGAACAGCTTATGTTTCGGCTGTTTTAAAGCACAGAGTGTCTTTTCCTGTGTTATTCTGTTTTGTTGTCCTTCTTCAGGTCACAAAGGCAAGTGACCCTACCTGACCCAAGACAGAGATTTTGTAGGAAACTTTTAAACAATCATTCTTAGACTTGGAGAGGACGGCCATAACCGAACTCTGGAACTGGAATTTTTTTTTAAATAAAGCAGACTAGCATCTTAGCATCTGACAATATTTAAATATTATCCATACACACAAGGCATTTGATTCTCTGTAAAACTGAATTTAATCATCAGAGGGAAAGACAAGAGCGGGGAGCAGAGAAGGCTTACAACTAAGAGAGAGATTTTTTTTTGAGAGTGGAGAGCAGAGAAACTTTACAGATAAGAGATTTGGAGATCATTTGTTTGTGCAGTGGCAGAAGTTGTTACAATGTGTGAAAATTTGGAAATCTAGCGTGCCGCATTTGGCCATTGAGATGTACTGAGGCCAAGCCATTTGCAGTAAGATAACGAAGTTTAATGGGATCTCTGAGTCTGTGGAAGAAAAGAGATGAGAGAAGAGGTGAAGGGGAGGGAGGAGCATTCTGAATGGGAAGAGGAGAGAGAGAGAGAGAGAGAGAGAGAGAGAGAGAGAGAGAGAGATTCTTTAGAAACACACTGAAGAGCAGGTACAAAGGACTTAAGGAAACTCCACCAGAGGGAAGATTCCGTTATCTTAGAGGCCCCGGAGAGCATAGAAAAATGCCTGATGTACCTTGCAGGTCTCCTAAAGCAGACCCCAGTGAGCCAATGAGAAGTACAGAGACAGAGTAGGAAGCTCCATGGGGAGATGAGGAGAGACAAATAGTTAGCCATGGTTAGAGACAGAGTTAGTTTCAGGATGGAGTTGAGAGAGCTAGCAAGGAGGGAGCTAGGATTGGAGTGAGGAGATGAACAAGAGAGACAGAGCAAGCTCCAGGAGGGAGCTGAGGCCATGACAGGAGGGAGAGGAAAGATGGGAAAGAGAAGGATAGGTGTCCTAGTGACAAGAATTTCAATGCAGAGCATCCCCAAGTGGACTGAGAGATTTGCCAGGGAGAAATGTCCAAAATCACAGAGGAGAGGCATCCCTTTGCATGGGTTGCGATCCCAATAGAGAAAGAGAAGCTGCCTGACACAGTAGCATGACTTTTGTGACAGTTGTAGTCTCTAGGAGCTGACAGAGATAGAGGAGGTAACCCTAAGCAGGCAGAGAGAAGAAGCAGCTGAAGAGGGATGGTGGGCATTAAGAGCCAGTAGAACCAAATTTTCCATACCTTAGCAGAGTCAAGTCAGGAGCTTGATTCGGAGAGGCTAGGCACCTTGGAAAGGGGTCTCTGTGTGCCACTCCCAGCTGGCACATAAAATGGGTAAATGATGACATGACTGATTCATAGTGTGGTTAAGGGGAAGGTTTTTTAATTGTAGATATGAGAGAAGGAACATCCAGAGGCATCTGGAAGAGTCAAGACCAGAGAGAAAGAAGTAGACTGGCCATGGCTAGCAGTTTGGATAGGGCCATGGTATTTGGGAGAAAGGGGGAGAATAACGGGGGGGAGAGGAGTGGAGAAAAGACAGCGAGAGAAGCAGGAGCAGAGGTGAGGCAGCACACAGCAGACACAGCAGGGCTATAAGGACAATGAGTGCTTTGGGGAGGGGAGGAGGTGAGAGGAGCCAGGATGCTAACAGGGTACTTGTGACCCCAGCATGCACTGTGATGCACTGATAGGCCTTCTGCCAGAGGTAAGGGAAATTGGCTCCTTTTGACTGCCTTTTTATCTAACTCCAAGAAATCCTTCTATAGCCCAGATTGAACTCATTTATGGATATTTGTGCTGCCTTTTGGCGTTTGAGGAATTGAAGTTTCTTTTGGACTAGACAGTTTGCTGGTTACATCTGATATCCAGAGTATACCAAGAGTAGAATGGCAAAAGTTTTTATACCTGGCACCTTATGAAGGAGTGGGAAAAATTCTTTTGATTCTTTAAGAAGTAGTGTATCATATTTGGCCTCCAAAAATGTCTTTAGCTTGTCTTAATATTCTCCCCACTGCAAACTCCATGGTCATCCATTGCTGCAGTGTGGGTGGCTTGGAAACAATCTCAGTTCTTAGAGGTTTGCCAAAAGCCTGGAGTTGTGCTCAACTTAGGTATAGCCATGTCTTTATCACAGGATGTTTGCCTCAAGAAGCCAAGAAACAGTCTTCCTAAAAGAATGCACACAATACATGTATGCACATGTTAATATTTATACACACATTACTACATAAATATTAGAATTAAGAATAATTTGTTGTATTTATGATTTATGGCCTAGGAAATTAAAATTTACTAAATAATGTTATAAAGGCAGGGGAGTAAACTTACTGTAATAATAACCCTGTCACCTACATAATCATTGCTGCATTTCATAGTGTCTTTTATCCACCACATGAGACTCCCAAGCTTCCTTACTTAGAGCCTGGCCTTGTCCAACATCAAGCTCCCATTATTCTAGCCTTATATCACCCTGTGTTTCTCCTAAAATATGCCTCCCCAGGTAATAGGGCTTCCTCGGTTGTAGCATAAGTGAATCAGAGGCAGACTGAATTGGAACAGAAAAGGAAGTTTGGTTAAATACAGGGAATTTTCAAGCAGTAGATTTGGGGATGAGTTTTCTTTTTCTCTGTTCCCCCAGTCCTTCTGGCTTCAGCACCAATTACAGACACAGCAACTAGCCCCTTCTTTGCCTCTCTTTCTTCTCTCTCCTTCTTAGAGACCCCTTTCCTGTCTTAGTTTCTGGGAACTTTCTTTGTACAATAAGCAAGACTGAAGTCCCCAAACCCTCACAAATTTTTAGAGGCAATAGAAAAGCAGTCTATTTTTACTTTACATCATATGTGTTATGAGTCCCGTGTGCAAGCATGTATGTGTGCCATGTGAGTGTGTGTTCGTGTGTGTGTGTGTTATGAAGTGGTACAGGTTCTTGAAGGTTTCATCCTGCCCTACTTAGGAATGTGGCCAATTATTTACTAGAGAGCCACTCTCCTCGTGTTTGAGAGCAGTTGTTAAAACTGATGGTTGAAGAAAATGAGGCGATTTAGAAGAGAATGGCACCTTTCCAAGTCACCCTACAGAAGAATCATAAACTGTGTGCTTTTGTATTGTTTTGAAGGGGTGGGCAAAGACAGCTGCTTCATTTATAACTTAGTTATTTCCTTTAAAACAGCTCTACAAACGTGAAATTTTTTTTGGAAGGCCTTTATTTATCCCACAAAGGACTTGAAAGTTTTATGAATGCAATAACAAGACTGAATACATATCAAAGCCTTAACAAGGGTGGAAAATTTTAAGCTTTGTGAGTTCTGGCACATGGGATTCAAGCTCTTGTGTTTGCAAGGCAAGCACTTTCCCAACTAAGTTGCCCTCTTAGCCCAAAGCACAGTTTTAAATCATGGTCAGACTGTAAAACAAGAATCAACTCGGAAGCCATCAGTATCTCTCGCCATCAGCATCTCTCGCCATCAGCATCTCTCGCCAGCTGCAGTTAACAGACAGAAAGTCTTCTACCATCCCTGTCCACAATAGATAGAACTATAGCCTTCAGAGAAGATGGAGACTTAAATGTAGAAAAGTAATTTTTATTCTGACCCTGAGATTACAGGAGAGTCAAAAGCGAAAAAGAGCTGATGAACCAGAGTTTGATTCTGTCTCATTGAGAGTGAATGGTCTCAGGGTCGGAGTGTCAGTGTATCAAGACAACGTTCGGATGGCTTGGGCATGCTCAGTGGGGAGACCGATCACCACAATATAATCGCCATTTGGAGAGAATCATAGTTTTTTCTGAATTAGAAACTTGAATAAGGAAATCCCCCTAGAAAAGCCCCTTTTAGCTTGTATGCTTTGGGTGAATTATCTTGGTTCCAAAAGTCCCTTACCAAGCACATGTTTTACATTACGGACCAGAGACAACTTATTGAAAAGTAACAAAAAGCATGTGGTTTAAGATGGCAATAAAATAATGCAATAAAAAGTAACTTGGAACCAAGTTTAGGATAATGAATCTGTCTCTTCTTTTTGAGTAGATAAATTCTTAAAAATTGCCCAAACAGAATGAAATTTAACGTAAATACTGAAAAGCAAAGTTGTTCATCTTTTTTTTTTAAATCAGCCTTATGGGAACACTTTAAATTTTGCTTATAGCTTCTGAGTCATATCCACACAGGTACATAATTGCATGTTTAATCAATTTTGATATTTTACAGAGAGGTAATTTATTAAAAGAGCCTGGATTACCATAATTTTGCTTATTAATTTTATAATTTATAAATAAGTATCTCTTGGGTCTAAGAAGTAGCTCAGGGATAGTGTTTCCTAGCATATGCCAGGCTTTGAGGTTGATCCCATCACTCTAAATAAAATAAACAAATAAATACAATCCATAAAAAAGAAAATAGTGGATAGAAATGCATTAAAGCCCAATTTGGGGCCCTGCTCCCCCACCCCCACGTTCATCTAAGTACCATAGCCTCTAGTTTTGTATTATCTTTTCTTTGGGGGCACACGTGGGTGTGTTTGTATAATTCGCCAAAGCAGAAAAGAAAACTCAGTTACCCGTCATTCTTTTATCCCACAAAATCCTTGCTCTCAAATAGAAGGGGCTTGGAAGCTGCCTCCACCAGGAAAACTGCCCGCTACACAAGCAAGAAATTGCTGCTATAAGATGAGCAACCTTTCCTTTTTAAGGAGATGAGCAGACCATACTCTCTAATTACTACTCCTGTTCCTGCCACACAGCCTAGTCACCCCACAGTCATGGCAGTAGTCACAGTTGGCTCAAGTAATTGTCCAAGGCCCGCTTAGTGCAGATGCATTGCTGGGGTCTCTGTGACCACAGTGACCAGCATAGTAACAATCCACGGGAGGCAAGAAGGCAACCTATGTTGGTTCACACTTTGAGAACCCGACTCTGGGTACTTTATTTTAAGCACATTTAAGGATAGCAAAAATTCTATGAAAACTTTTCTTCTGATAATCAGTTCAATCCTGTGTGGATGGTAAAGCTCAAGATATGACTAAGTTGAAACACGTGACATACTCCAGAAAGATGGACTCCATAGACTGACTACATGTGACACCTTTCAGAAAAATAGCTTTTTATAGATTGACTAGCTCACAATAAGGGTCTGGTATGGGCTTTACCACACAGAACAAAGCATGTGAGGCAATGGAGATGTGTGTGTGTGTGTGTGTGTGTGTGTGTGTGATAGTACTTGTGACTGTCAATGACAACTTGTCAGCTCTATGCTTTCTGTTGAAACAATGCAATAAAGAAATAGTCTACACGTTGTTCTAGACTAGGCTTTGTTTAGCACACGTAGTGTTGATGTATAAAACACATATACATGAATTTATACATTTATTTCTACTGCTAGTTGAAACCATTTAATATTAGATATGTTTGATGATTGTTGAAAAACAGATCTGGGCTAGTGTAGCAGTTCTCGATTCCCCTGGAGCTTAGTCCCAGCTGGCTCCTGGATCCAGGGACAGCACTGCAGCCCAACAAGTCCAGCCCCATTCAAAGGTCTTGATTCTCTGGGTTGCTGCTAAGCCCTAAACAGTTTTATCAAAATGCACCATGTATGATTCTGGTTTTTGTTAGAGGTTTTATATATTATTTGATGAATTATAATATATATATATTTCTGAGATCCATCTTTCTCTTTCTTTCTTTCTTTCTTTCTTTCTTTCTTTCTTTTTTCTTTCTTCCTTCCTCCTTTCCTCCCTTCCTTCTCTCCCTCCCTCCCTTACTTCTTCCTTCTCTCTTTCTCTCTCTCTCTCTCTCTCTTTCCCTGATCATTCCTAATCATCCAAGATGAGAACTCCTTCAGAGCTGTGAGATATTCCCAGGTTTGTATGTGCCACTGATATTTTCAGCTCAGGAGTGTGAGAGAAGGGAGAGGCTGCAGTTCTGCATTTATGTTAGTGTCCTAGATCTGGTATAACCAGGTCCCAGTGCAGGATAGCTTGAACAGTTTCTTACAGTTCTCCTCTCAGGACATCCAAGCTCACAATTGATGGGGTCATCTGCTTCTGAGAGCTGGCTATTAAGGGTCTGTTTAGGCCTCTGTTTTTCACTT
The DNA here is from genome assembly GCA_001685075.1 of Bramus lutescens. NCBI lineage: Eukaryota > Metazoa > Chordata > Mammalia > Rodentia > Cricetidae > Bramus > Bramus lutescens. The sequence goes on along the minus strand of LOEQ01002998.1, from coordinate 100,137 downwards.
ACAAATGGCCCTTGTCTCTTTCTGTCTTCATGTCATCTTCTTCTATCTATGAGCACCCACGTTTTCTCATAAAATAACACCAGCTGTCTCAGTCGCTGTTCTATTACTGTAAAGAGACACCATGACAAAGGTACACAGGCAGACATGGTGCTGAAGAAGTAGCTGAGAGTTCTACATCTTCATCCACAGGCAGCAAGAAGAGAGCCCCTGGACCTGGTCTTTAAATCTCCAAGCCCACCTCAGTGACACAATTCCTTCAACAAGGTCACACCTCCAAATCCTTCTCAAATAGTGCCACTCCCATGTGACTAAGCGTACAAGTATAGGAGCCTATAGGGGTCTTTCTTATTCAAGCCACCACACCAGCCAAACTGGATTAGGACTCACTCTACTGAACTCAGCCAAACCATTTCTGAGATGGCTCTATTTCAAAATGTGACCATGTTTTAAAGAGCTGTGGGGGTTAGGACATTACCACAAGACTTTGGAGTGGGTGGACAATGCAGCTACATCAATTTTGGATCAACAAACAGCATGAGGTTGCACCAGTCACTGTAACATTTTATCAGAGAGGGGCTTGGTTGAGTCACCCTTCAGGTCCTTTCTGCTCTAAAATGATAAAATCCATGGAGAGAGAGAGATATTAAATAAAATTGCAAAACCAATGAGTTACCAAACTGTGGCTCAGTATCAGAGAGCTTAGGAATTATCTGGAAGCTTTGCTAATATAGACAACTTTAACATGTTTTCTCATTTTCTGTTTCTGCCATTCACTCAAATTAACCTCAACTCCCACTTCCCAAAATCTCTTGTCTAAATTCTGAAAAACAAATTTCATAGTATATAAAGGGACACTGTTTACCCTAGAAATAATGTTTTCCCCCATCTATTTGAGCTTTCGAGTTAAAATGCACACTTTCAAACTGAGTTGTCTATCTTTCAGATAATTTCATCACCATGCATTTAAATCACTTTAGAAGCATTCTTTTATGCTATTGCATTCACATATTAGGGCCACAAAAATATTTACATAATAAGGCAAATTTACCAAAGTATGGTACAAATATAAAGCAATATTACCGACAATTTAAAAGTAAACTTCTAAATCATGTATGTAAAAAAATACAAATCTTTTCTGATACTTTCCCAAGCATAGCATAGTCTCTATGGATAACTAAGAATGTCACATTTACCACATTGTTAGATTTTCTTAAAGAAAGAAAGAAAGAAAGAAAGAAAGAAAGAAAGAAAGAAAGACTCCAAAAAATAAAAATAAAATACCCAATTCACAGAAGACAGTCAGTCTACACCTCCCCAGGTATCAAAGCGATTTTTAGAAAATATATTTACTTATTCCCAGTTCTAGAGAAGCCTGAGCATTAACTTCTAAGTCATGTTTCCTGACTGTCTCATGGCTGTCCCAGTGACTCAGTGTGCATTTTCCACAGGGACCTGTCAGGACATGGGTAAGAAGGCATCCTTTTATAATAAGTCTTCTTTAAGAAAGATACCAGAGACTCTTTGGAAATAAAGCAATACAGCTTACCCCGAACCACCGTTGCAAGTTGGTGGTGACTTATGTGACAGAGCTTCCAATCGGATCAACAGTTCCTTTCAGTATAACTCGAAAGAGGCTCCTTCCTTTTTGTCCAGTCTGTTTCAATAAGACAGACTTTCCCTCATGACGAAGCAAAGCTGATAGTTCAAGGGATGACATAGCAGGTCTCATAGTCTCAGAGGACTAGGGAGAGGGAAACAGTCCTGAACACACTAAGCTGAGGAGATAGGATCAACTGAACAAAAGTTGTATTTAGGATGCTTCATTCAGTAAACTGATAGGACTGCCATCAAAACCAGAAGACAAAATATTAACTTTTTATGAAGGATCAAATGCTGCTCACTTAAACACTCAAACTATGTCTTTGATATATTAGGTGGTTCCTGTTATAGGTTCACTACTATTATCATACAGGTTTCTAATCTTAGCGGAGAACACAAACCAGAAATCACTGCAGAGCTGTAGATACAGTCTTGCTACCATCAAAGTTTTCTGTTCACTATTATGTAATAAATGCATACTCTCAGCAACCATCATTATTCAAATTTTGATGTGCGTTAAAAGAGCATTTCTTGTCTATTTTTTTTTTGCTTGTTTCTTTGTTTTTGCTTCTTGTTTTTTCCCTTTCTCTCTTCTTTTTGGGCAGTGTCTCTGTATGTCAGGGCCAGGCTAACATCAAACTTATGATCCCTCTGCCTCCACTTCCCTAGGAGCCGGGATTATATGTCTGAGCTATGACTGGCTCAGACATCCTTTTATTCCTCTTCCTTCTTTCCGTCTTCAGTTTCTAGCCTCTCGATTCGTCAAGGGAGCATTTTCCTATAGCAACTGTGCACTATGGTCTCATTGAAAAAGACGCCCTGTGGTTTTGGCTAGAAATCAATAAAACATTTCCAATTTAATTGATTACCTTCCATGGAGCAAAGGCTTTCCTGTGTCTTTACAAACTGTATTAAGTCTGATGCCGGCATCAGTATCAGAACTGAACACTGGCTGAGCCAGGCAGGCATCTGGCAACTCATTCTTGCCATTTAGAGGGCTGACATTTTCAACACCTAACACCTCCCCCCACACGGCTTCTGCTTTAAAAACGTCTTTTCCTGTTTGTTTTGAGCCTGAGAACGGAGGGGGGGGAGGTGTTTTCTTCTCTTTCTGTCTTTTTAAAATCTACTGCAGCCCTCAAGATCAGTTGCCATTTTATCCTCGGGCACCAGCTTTACTATGATGTGCAAGTTCTTTAAGGGGCCAGTTTATTTCAGTCACTCAGGAGTCACTCTGCTTGGCGTTGCTCTGTTGCTTCTTGAGTACCACCACTACTTCCCTGGGAAGTTGTGGTGAGCCTGTCCTAGCGGGTGACATGGGGCAGGCGCTGGGTCTTGTGGGTACTCATCCCTGTAGCGTGTCTTCTGTTTGAGAGCTTGAGAGCAGCTGGAAAACAGTTCTTCACGATGCCGCGGAACAAGGAAATGCCCAGTGCTCTCTGCTTCTCATCATCTGGTAACAGGGACGGATGCTCGCAATCCTTTCTTCTGGGGACAAATGTGAAGACTCAGGTGTCCACATTCCAGATCCACACCTGTGCCAGACACTGCATCGTAGCCATGGCTGTTCATCTAAATGCTGCCCCACTTGGACGGAGGACAGGCAAACTGAGGTGGACTGACAAGCTTCTTCCTCCCTGCTAACCCTGGCTTTAGTGGTCCTCCTGCACCGCTCCCCTTCTCCGCCCCCAGGCTGGATGCTTGAGGGTGACTTTAAGGTCTGAGAGAAACCCTTTCAAAATCCTTCTCTTTCTCCCAGCGTGTGTTTTGAAGGATACACATAAAACTAACCTGCTGAATTTTGTTCAGAATTGTCTGAAAAGAATTGTTCCTGTGCCCAGATGAAGCAAAAGTAACTACGGAAGTCCTCACAAATAAGCGTGAGGGCCCAGCCCTGATTTGGAGCCAAAGTGCCCGGCTGGAGTCCTTTGTTAGCCGCTGCTAAATTTGGGTTTCTGGGAAAGTTGTTTCTCAAGCGCTGTGCTCTGCTTCAGCTCCAGCTAAGTCAGGATGAGACTTACAAGTGCTTTACTGTAACTAAAGAGGTAGAAGATGTTAATGAGTTTTGTTAAAAAAAAAAAAGGGAGGGCAGGGGGTGTCATGCGGGAGCGTAAGTAAGCGTGTGGGGGGCGCTCTCACATTACATGGTCACAAGGAATTCAGAAAAGAAGAGAGACTGTCTCTAAAAACGAGAGAGAGAGAGAGAGAGAGAGAGAATTTCTGGTTTTCAGGGAATATTAAAATTTGTAGGTAATGAAACATTCAACTCAATAGTATTTTTAAAAGGCTTATTTTATTTTTAGTTGTGTGTAGGCGAGTGGACTTGTGGACATGAGTGAGAGGTGCCCATGGAGGCCAGAGGAGGACAACAGATCTCCCAGTACTGAAGTTACAGGGGCCCGTGACCTGCTGCACTTAGACATTGGGATCCAAGCTCTGGTCCATGGCGAGAGCAGTGCTTCTATCTTACTGCTGACCTGACTTTAGCCTGAAGGAGGCTCACTGTTAAAATCTGGCCTGAAGCTGAGCAGATGCCATGATGCCTTTCTAGTTGACATTCCAGGCTTGTTTGGGAATGCAGCATGAGATACATGATCCCTCTGTGACTGTGAGTACCAAAAGGATTCTTCCCTAGGCCAGGAGTCCTAGAAAGCCAGTCGTGAATGTGACTGTCCCTTATACATCATTAGGTCTGTAACTTCTCAATGGCCTTCTTTTAATATTTTATTAAATTTTTTCTTTTTCATTTGATATATTTTGATCATATTTCCCTCTTCCAGGCCCTCCCAATCTCCCTACACACCCAACTTGATGATCTCTCTCTTAAAAACAAACAAAACCAAAACTGAAACCAAACAAGAAGAACCTCCCACAGAAACACAAAAACGAAAATTAAAACAAATAAGCAAAAAGAAGAAGAAGAAGAAGAAGAAGAAGAAGAAGAAGAAGAAGAAGAAGAAATAAATGCTCAAATTGAACAAGAAGCCACAAAAAGCATGGAGTTCATTTTGTGCTGCCTAACTAGTTCTGGGCTTAGGACCTGCCCTCGAATGTAGTTGATAAACTCAGCAACACTTTGTCTTAGAAAACTGATTTCCCCTTTGCCAGTGGTATCAATTGCAAACAGCTTCTTGGTTAAGGGTGGGAGTCAATGTCCACTTCCTCCTCTCAGTGATGGGACCCCATCTGTCTTGAACCTGTGTGGGTCTTTGTGTGTGCTGCCTCAGTCTCTGTGAGTTCATACGTTCATCACTCCTGTTGTGTCTGGAAGACACTGATTCGTTGAAGTTACCCACCTCCTCTGGCTCTTACAATCTTTCTGCCTCCTCTTCCACATAGGTCTCTGGGCCTCGAGGGACAGGGTTTTATAAAGATATCCCATTTAGGACTAAGTGCTCTAAAGTCTCTCACTCTCTGAACATTGTCCAGTCGTGGGTCTCTGTATTAATTCCCATCTCCTGCAAGAAGAAGCTTCTCTGATGAGGGTTGAGTGAGGCACTGACCAACAGTTATAGCAATATATCATTAAGAGTCGTTTGATTATTATTTACCTTTAGCAGAGTAATATTAGTAAGTTTTCCCCTACCCGAGATCACTTTTTCTTAATGAATATGCCCCAAGTCCTCAAATTCCCTATGCATACTAGCTTCCTTTGCTTATTTGTATAGTAGGATTTCTCCCTGACGAACATATTGCATTTTCTTCTTTCTTCAGTATTTCTTCTCTGGAGATAGTTCATATTTATGTCAGCTTACAGCAAGAGCATTGATCAGGCATTCTGCATATGTCGTAAGATGAACATTCATTCAAACTGATACACTCTGAGTAAAGCAACTAACCCTTCATATTGTAAGTGGACCCCAATCAGTTTGGTGAGTGCTTTAAGAAACAAACACTGGCCTGCTCAGCTCCTCAGTAAGACAGATTTCTGCCCCCCAGACTGCCTTGGGACTTGAGATGCAGATTTTCTGGTTGGTGACTTATGCAACTGATCTGAGGGCTGACACAGCCAGTTCTTTAAACCCAATAGCTCCACCCATCTGTATGTGCTCACACACACTTTCCGGTGAAAGATTTCCATTTCCCTGGTGACAAATGCATTCACTTCTATATAAACAAGTCTAAGAGAGAGACTTTATCTTTCTTTCCACTGGCTAGTTCACAGGCATCTACCAAACAATGTGTGACACACGGTAGGCACGCAACACTGCCTTTGTTTACTTAATATTCTTTCAGTAGACTGTAATACCAAGGCTTCTCTTGCTTTAAAATATCTTACTTAGGAAGATGGGTATTTAACTAACTTGTATTTCCCTCTTTCCCCTCCTGTCATTTGCCATAATTTACCTACTCTTCCCATCTTTAACTTTTTATGTTTTTTTTTGTTTCTCAAAAAAAAGTTAGAACATTTAGATTTGTGTGGGATTCTTGCCCTATCATAATTGAAATGCTCCAGTCACTACCTAAACTATTTCACTTAGATCATTGTGTTAGGAATATTTCTTAAAAAAGCCTCTCCACTGATGCAAATTATTCCAATCAGACCAAATCAAACCAAATAAAAGATGCCCATGTTTAATGCAGTGCTCCTGGGTGGCACTGGGAAAGCATGACGAAGGGAAAGAGAAAGAAGCGGAGACAACGCAAAACCTGGAGACCACATGTTCATTCTCTGGGGGGCAGTTTAAGTAGCCTGTGGGAGTGGTCTTGACCTTCCCTGGGGAGGGATCACCATTTGGCGGGTTTTCTCAGAGGTGGAGTTTGGACTAAGGCAACTCCCAGGGAAGGGGGCTTGAAATGGAGTTCCTGCCCAATATTCCAAGGATGGGTGCCAGAGGCTGGGATGAGGCTCCTGACTATAACATTCCAGACTCTTTGTATAAAGGGGTGTGAGGGAGCTGGGGTGATGCTTTTGACCAAACACATTGCATTCAGCAAAGATGAGTTTTTAAATGCCAAAGTTTTTAAATGCAAAATGTGGAGTGTGGCTTGCCTCACCTCTGGAAACAGTCAGGAGAGGCACTTCAGACCATCTTTTTGGCACCTGACATAGTTCGTTGATGTTGTCAGAAATAAGGAACATTTCCTGAAGGAATCAGCTCTGTGATTTCTGATAGGAGGTTATTGCCGGGACAGCTCTAGAGATTGTAGTCTCTTTACTCATCTTGATTTCGGATTTTACATTTCTCAGATTCCAAATGTAGTTTGGAAAATGATTCCCTGCCCTTGGTCCTCGGAAAGTACTCAGACATGCTAGGTCAGTTTGCTATCAGTTTGTACCTGGTCTACATTCCCAGTCCTCCTTTAGAAACAAGAGCAATCCTTTTATTTTGAGATGGTCTCATAAAGTTGCCAAGCTGGCACTGAATTCACTTAGTAGCCCAGTAGACCTTGAACTTGAGGCCTCAGAATCCCTAGTAACTTGGGTGAAGTAGGGGCAAGAGGTACATTTCTTTTAGAAATCTCCAAATGGCATAATATATGTGTCCTTTTCTGGGAAAGGCATTAGAGGCAGCAGTCCATAAATGTTTGGATTTCTGTCCTTCTGCTCCGGCTACTTCACCATTCATGCTAGGAATTGAGGGCCTGCACATATAGTTTCTCTCAAATGTTGGTTAAAATTTTCATACCAAGGACAAGCTATAGAGCCACAGGGCACATGCACATGTACACATTTGGGCATGAAGCCTGAGTGCTTTAGATTTGTCTGTTTGGGCTAGCCCCAACCCTACAAATGCCCTCTCTCTGAGTTTCAATCTGTGTCATTCTCTTGTTTTTACTGAAAAGCCAGAATTGACAGAAAAGAAAAGCAAGTTTGACTCAACATCAACGTTACTCTTAACAGCAGCCCACGTGGCTGATGGTAGAGAGGAATCACCCCTCCTCCGGTAGTCATTTTGACTCAGTTTTGATGACTGTTGCCAGTAGGATTTATTGATTGCTTCTAGCCCCTGAGGTATTTTCCTGATTAGAGAATTCTCCACCCTCCCGTCAAATCCCCCCATGTGTGTATACAATGAGTATGTGTAGAGTTTGAAGGCCAACATTTGGTATCTTCCTCAATGACTCTTCACCCTATTTTCTTAAGAGAAGCTTTTTTCACTGAACCTGGGCACCTACTGATTCACCTAGGGGAGCTGGACTGCAAGCCCCAGTAATCACCCTGTCTCCATTTCCCCAGTACTGGGACATGGCCTCTTTATGTGGGTTTTGGACGGTCCAGCTCGAGTCTTCATGGCTGCATCACAAGCACCTACCAACTGAGCCATCATCTGCCAGTCCAAGTTTGAGAATTTTCATGTGTTGCTAATTCATGAGACGCCAAACCAAATAATTCATCACTCATTGACCAATATGAGTTTGACACAGTCAGAGAGTGAGGAGCCATAAAAATTTCAATGACTTTTGTGCAAAACCTCTCTTATTTGAACAATAAATCCTTTGGTATATTTCCAAATAAGTTACTTTTCCCTAGTGTCCTCAGTGCTGTCACCATAGCTGATGACCTGTCTGCTGGATGCAGTCTGAAAGAGGACCGACATGAACTGGACCAGCACACAATCTTCGGTTACTGAGAAAGCAAGAGACAGATATTGCCTTTCTGAAGAGAAAAGTTGATGCAATTAAATATAGTTTATGTAAGCTTTCAGGTTAAAGATGTCTTAGAAAAAGAGACAGACTTGAGTGCATGTGTGGGGTTTTGTTTGTTTGTTTTGTCTTGTTGTTTTGTTTTTTGAGACAGGGTTTCTCTGTAGCTTTGGGGCCTGTCCTGGAACTAAGTCTTATAGACCAGGCTGGCTTTGAATTCACAGAGATCTGCCTGTCTCTGCCTCCTGTGTGCTGGGATTAAAGGCGAGTGCTACCACTGCCTGACTTGAGTGTGTTTTAAAAGCAGTAGATTGTGGTTGGAACTTGGTGCCCAGTAACATGCTTGACATCCATGAGGTCCTCGGTTCAGTCCTCAGCACCACAAAAGAAAAAAAAGTCATGCAAATATGAACTGTGAGACATCCCTGCATATTATTTTATTATAAAGCACAAATTCATATGCCTTTTGGAATTTGCCTATTTTCCATTAATAATTAATTGTATTTATATTTATGTTATCAGAACTTGACTTAACAAGTCTGTTGGGTTTCATTGGCAATACTTTGGGGATGATGCCAGCATATTTAGGCTCAAGTGTTCTCCTCTTTGCAGCAGGTCCTATTGTCCTTTACAGATAGTTGCTCAAGCACGCAAGTCAGTCGTGGTCTACGTTAAGTTCACTCACCTCTGAGTACAAGGAAAAGAACCCTGTACTAGTAGTTGGAAAATTTTAGACGCATTCTAACTGTATCTTTCACTGGTGAGAAACTCCTGACGAGTCAAATGTGTTCTGATATTTTGATGTCACTTTTCTCTATTAGAAGTCTGCATCTCAGAGATGCATCTTAAGGCACATCTATCCCAGAAGAAAATCCAGTCCACTTCACTGCTTCCTTCCTGCTTCTTCAGTCAAAGCTTCCACGGTGACCTGAAGGGGTCATAGACTTTACTGATGAGGGAGGAAAGGCTGAGAGGGACTTGGGGGCTACTATGGCAGTGACTAAAGATCATTAAATTCTCTTGCCTCAGAAATACCAAAACAGCTAACTACACAACCAGCTCCCACTCATCATGTACCAGGAAACCCTAGAACATGATCTTGAGAAGACCAAATTCAGTAGTAACTCAAAGAATCTGACGATTGATCATGCTCTCTATACATCATCCATAGAAGGGACATACATTTATGTTTCAAGGGTGTCTTAGCCTTCTCTTGCTGTGAAGAAACACCATGACCATGGCAACTCTTACAAAGGAAAGCATTTAAATAGGGCTGGCTTACAGTTTCAGTGGTTAGTTCACTGTCATCGTGGTGGGAAGCATGGGATCACTCAGGCAGACCTGGTACTGGAGAAGAAACTGGAAGTTCCATATTGGGAAATTCGGGCAGCAGGAAAAGAAAGCCACTGGTTTCAAACTGTGTTCGCTTTGAGCTTTTCCCTTTATTTTGTTGTTAGAACTTCATGCCAATAGTAACAATAGCAATACTGTCACTTTCAGGGAACATTTATTTTAAGTACCAGGTGTTGTGCTGAGAGCTTTAAACACACGGTTCCATTTAATCCTCACATCAGATCTGTGAGGTAGGGGTTATTTCCACTGTTGAGATGAAGAACCTGAGACTGAGAGACCGTAAGGGATTCCCCACCCTCCTCCCCCATCACCAGGCATGGAACAGTGGAGCCAGGCTTCCCTGTGTCTGTAGTGTGGGCTAGAAAAACCTGTGGTTGGACCTGCAGGGCCACAGGGTGCCCCTTTGCTGGTGATCATCAGCACGACCTTGCTTAGCCTATACACAGATCCAGTCACTTCAGATGGGTGACACATATTCCTCACATCTCTTTGTTCTGATGCCACTAAGATCCTTAGGATGTTTTTCTTTCACAGGTGTTTGGTGGATCACAAGAGGCTGATAGCATCTCTGAGGGGTCAAAGTTGAGGAGGAATGTCCGTGAAGCTGAGCTTAACTGCACAAAAGGATTATACCTTGGGGGCCAATTTTGCTGTCAACCATGCCAGCCTGGTAGGTCACACGAAGCACCCAGGGAAGTGGGGTAAGGGGTTGGGATGTCCTACAGGTAAGAATGCATTGAACAGTTAGTTATACAGCTATTGGCCATCATATAGTGTATAGAATTACAAAGAAGAGCTGGGGGGAAGACTATAAAATTATCCTCCAAACACAAATCTTGTCTCTTTTTTTTTTCTATCTTTATCTCACATGTCCAGGCTGCTTGTGAAAAAAAAAAAACCTCTGTAATTCACAAATTGCATACATGTCTAAAATGAGAAGATTCATCTATTTGGTTGTTTCTCAGGATCTAAAAAGAGTCATTTGTGATGGTTAAAAGACTATTGTCTCAAAGCTGACTAAATCTGGGGCTCCCTCAGCCAGGAATTTCCACCATCAGGGGTATGTCTCAGCCCCTCTCTTCAGTGTCTCACTAATTAAAGTTCTCTGTCCTGGCACTGAAGCCTGCAAAATACATTTGCATTTTTCAGCTGAATAGCCAGAAATGCTAGAAAAGCAATGAACAGCAACGAAAAAGTTTTTCAAAATTTTGAATTGCGGAGCACTTATAAACTAAAACTCTTTCAAGAACCAGCAAATGAGAGGCTAAGGAAAATGTAATTCTGTAAGCCCAGTTTTAACTTTGGGGTTGACCACAGTTACTTACAAATCAAGGATAAGACCCGCTGGCATTTAGGATTGTTCTGCAGGTTTCAGGCAGTAGTAATAGACCTCCAAAAGGCTTTTGTAGGTTTCATCACTGGCTTTTCAAGCTTGCAGTACTTAAAGTACAAAGCAGGCCCAGTCATGTACATGCAGATTCCAATGGTCTCCATGGGGCACCTTCCTGTCCAGGTTTTACTAAGAATAGCAACAAAGTTTCTCCTATGATACAACCCACTTATACCTGAGTTTCTGCACAGCTCCTGTTTTCCAAATAGCGATTGGGAATCATCTATTTTCTTCAATTGCTAAAGACAATCAGTTTAGCCTATGAATTTGAAATCCATATCTATAGTTTGAAATTTTGGAGTACATGTTTAAAATTTAAAGTGCAGGCTAAAACAGAGAGTGATGTGTTTTGCATGCTAAGCTCTCAAAGATTTCGGCTGTGTGCTTTTACTGTACTTTTGTCTTGTTTGTATTTTAAAAGGGAAATCTCATGCCCGCTGCAAACTTTTACGAAGGAAAAATATGATATGTGTTGAGAACCCCACAATGTCTTTACTCACTGACATGCAATGGGTTATTTATTTAAAAATGCATTGAAAATTGAAAGTTTTGTGTGAATGGCATTTTATTTTGATGGCCAACTCTGTAGGATTGTACATGTAAATTCTGGGGTAATCAAAGGCTGGAATAGTTTGTATCAATCAGGGCCTAAGTGCATCAAAATCTCTGATCTATTTCAAATCTAATTCTCAGTTGTATGGATTTCTTTTTTAATTTAAATTTATTTATTTTAAAACAATCTTTTCTCGTTTTACATACCAATCCCAGTTCCCACTGCCTCCTCTCTTCCCACTCTCCCCACCTACCTTCCACCCCACCCCTATCCACTCCCCAGAGAAGATAAGGCTTCTGATGGGGAGCCAACAAAGTCTAGTGCATCACTTTGAGGCAGGACCAAGGCCCTCCCCACTATATCTAGGCTGAGCAAGGTATTCTTGCAAAGAGAATGGGCTCCAAAAAGCCAGTTCAAGCACCAGGGGAAAATCCTGGTGCCACTGCCAGTGGCAGCACAGTCCATACAACTGTCAACCATATTCAGAGGGCCTAGTTTGGTCCTGTGCTGGTCCCCCNCACACACAGCTGTCAGTCTGAAGTCAGTGAGCTCTGACTAGCTCAGGTATGCTGCTTCTGTGGGCACCACCATCATGGTCTCAATCCCTTTGTTCATATTTTTGCTCATCCCTCTCTTCAGCTGGACTTTGGGAACTCAGCCCAGTGCTTCATACTGTATCTCTGCATCTGCTTCCATCAGTTCCAGGATGAAGGTTCTATGATGATAATTAAGATAGTCATCAATCTGATCACAGGAGAAGGCCAGTTCAGGCACCATCTCCACTATTGCTTAGGGTCTTAACTGGGGTCGTCCTTGTGCATTCCTGGAAATTTCCCTAGTGCCAGGTTTCTTGCTAACTTCATAATTGCTCCCTCAATCAAGATATCTCTTTCCTTGCTCTCCTTCTCTGTCCTTCCCCAATGTAGACTATCCTGTTCCTCCATGTTCTTCCCTCCATTCCCTTCTCTTCTCCCCTCCCCTTCTCCCCTCCTTTCTTCCCCTATCCCCATGATCTCAATTTTCTCAGGAGATCTTGTCTATTTCCCCTTTGCAGGGGGATCCATGTGTGTCTTTCTTATGGTTCTCATTGTTACCTAGCTTCTGTGGGGTCATGGACTATTGGCTGGTTATCTGGATATCAGATAAATGTCTGATATCCACTTATGAGTGAGTAGATACCATATTTGTTTTTCAGGGTCTGGGTTACCTCACTCAGGATTGTTTTTTCTAGCTCCTTCCATTTGCCTGCAAATTTCAAGATGTCATTTGTTTTTTGTTTTTTGTTTTTTTTTTTTTTTAACTGATGAGTAGTACTTCAGTGTGTAAATGTACCACATTTTCTTTATTCATTCTACTTCAGTTGAGGGACATCTGGGTTGTTTCCAGGTTCTGGCTATTATGAATATTGCTGCTATGAAGATAGTTGAGGAAATGTCCTTGTGGTATGAGTGTGCATCCTTTGGATATATGCCCAAGAGTGGTCTTGAGATAGGTTGATTCACAATTTTTTGAGAAACTGCCATACTGATTTCCAACGTGGCTTTACAAGTTTGCACCCCACCAGTAATGGAGGAGTGATCTCTGCATCCTCTTCAGCATAAACTATCTTTGGTGTTTTTGATCTTAGCCATTCTTAGAGGTGTAATATGGTATCTCAGAGTCATTTTGATTTGCATTTCCCTGTTGGTTAAGGATGTTGAATAGTTCCTTAAGTGTCTTTTTGGCCATTTGAGATTCTTCTGTTGAGAATTTTCTGTTTAGATCTGTACCCCATTTT
>LOEQ01002998.1:65374-86787 GCA_001685075.1 Bramus lutescens | reverse complement strand
ACAGGGTTTCTCTGTGGCTTTGGAGCCTGTCCTGGAACTAGCTCTTGTAGACTACGCTGGCCTCGAACTCACAGAGATCCGCCTGCCTCTGCCTCCCTAGTGCTTGGATTAAAGGCGTGCGCCACCACCGCCTGGCTCTTGAGTTCTTTATATATTTTGGAGATTAGTCCTCTGTCTAATGTGGGGTTGGTGAAGATCTTTTCCCATTCAGTAGGCTGCCATTTTGTCTTATTTACTATGTCCTTTGCCTTACAGAAGCTTCACAGGTTCAGGAGGTCCCATTTACTTATTATTGTTCTCAGCGTACATGCTACTGGTGATATACTTAGGAAGTGGTCTCAAGGCTACTTCTTATTTTCTCTTCGATGAGGTTCAGTATGGTTGAATTTATATTATGTCTTTGATCCATTTGGACTTGAGTTTTGTGTATGGAAATAGATATGGATGTGTTTTCATTCTATAACATGTCGACATCCAGTTATGCCAGCACCATTTGTTGAAGATGCTTTCTTTTTTCCTTTGTATAATTTAGCTTCTTTGTATAATTTTAGCTTCTTTGCCAAAAATCAGGTATTCATTGATGTGTGGATTAATATCAGGGTCTTCAATTCAATTCCTTTGGTCAACCTCTCTGTTTTTATGTCAATACCAAGCTATTTTCATTACTGTAGATTTATAATAGAGCTTGATGTCAGGGATGGTTACGTCTCTAGAAGTTCCTTTATTGTACAGGATTGTTTTGGCTATTCTGAGTTTTTTTTATTTTTTTTTTTCATATGAAGTTGAGAATTGCTCTGTCAAGTTGTGTGAAGAATTGAGTTGGGATTTTGATGGGGATTGCATCGAATCTGTAGGTTGCTTTTGGTAAGATTGCCATTTTTATTATATTGATCCTACCTGTCCAAGGACATGAATTCCATTTTCTGATATCTTCTTCAATTATTTTCTTCAAAGACTAAAAGTTCTTGTTGTACAGGTCTTTCACTTTTTTGGTTAATGTTACCCCAAGATATTTTATGTTATTTGTGGCTACTGTAGAGGGTAATGTTTCTCTGATTTCTTTTTCAGCCCCTTTATCAGTTGTATATAGAAGGGCTACCAGTTTTTTTTTGTTTTGTTTTGTTTTTTGAGTTGATCTTGTATCCTGCCACATTACATTACTGAAGGTTTTTATCAGCTGTATAAGTTCCATCATAGATTTTTGGGGTCACATATGTATACTATTATATCATCTGCAAATAGTGAAAGTTTGATTTCTTCCTTTCTGATTTGTATCCCCTTCATCTCCTTTTGTTGTCTTATTGCACTAGCTAGAGCTTTGAGTCCTATGTTGAATAGATATGGAGAGAGTGGACAGCCTTGTTTTATTTCAATTTTAGTGGAATCGCTTTGAGTTTCTTTCCATTTAATTTGATGTTGGCTGTTGGCTTTCTGTATATTGCTTCTATTATGTTTAGATAAGTTCCTTGTATCCCTGATCTCTCCAAGAGATGAGGAGATCATGAAGGGATGTTGGATTTTTGTTGAATGCTTTTTCAGCATCTTATGAGAAGACTGTATGTTTTTTTTTCTTACGTTGATAGATTTTCATATGGTGAACCATCCCTACATCTCTTGAATGAAGCCAACTTGATCATGGTGGATGATTTCTTTTTATGTGTTTTTGGATTCAGTTTGATACACTTCCCTGTATATTTTGCAAAACTTTCCTCTTTATTCATTATCCACTGACACTTGCTGCCACTTAGCATCTCTGCCTGAGAAGGTGAAGGTCTCGGAAGCTAATGTTTTGTCTTGTTTTCTGCAGGACTTCCTTCAGCTCCTAGAGATCCTTTAGCACACAATAGGCATTTAATATAATAGACACTTGTTATTTCCAGAAGGCACTGTTTTGTAATGCTTGGTCATAGAAATAGAATGACTTATTCCAATAAATCAAAGCAAAGATAAATGTTATTTCAAACTGTTTGCAACAATAACAAGTCCTATTGGTATTTTATTAGGGATACATTTGTGTTTGTTTACAAAGTGTACTGAATTACTGGGTAGAAAACAAGTAGAAAGGTGAGAGAAGAGGCACCTGTGACTACTTATTTGGTGGCATGCACACGTTTCTAATAGTAACAAGAGAGAAATCTTCATCATTTATATGACAAAAGCTTAGACTTACAGACACTAAGAGCTCTATCAAAGATTTGATGGAGATTTCTAGAAACTTCCAATGTTCCTTTACTTAAACTGTGTTCTTTATGACCAGGATTTATGAATTTGGGAAAATAAAATGGGAATAGGAACTAAGTGAGTTTGTTCCATATTCTCAGAAGCCAAGGACAGCCACCTCCACTGTCTATCTAGTTTCTTCTATCCAGAAAAGAACATTTGGTCTTTGATTGTTTCTTTCCCCTGTGTTTCTGTTGCTAACTCTCCTACTTTTTATGGGAATATATTTTTGTCTTTCATTTTTGGAAAGCTCTTAATGTGATTTTTTTCCCAATAGCGATGTGTCTTTTCTGTTTATTGCATTTGCATATAATTAGCCTAAATATCATTCCCTGATTTTAAGATGTGGCATTATTATCTTTTGCATACTTCTCATGTTGTTACATGGAGACTGTCCCAGCTCCAAAAACTTAATATCTATTTTCTCCATGATAGGTGAACGAAAATATTTGGACTGTACGACCAGTGGTGGCAAAGCAAGCTGCCTTCCCTGCAAAGATGGGAAGGAATATATGGACAAGGAAAATTATTCTGATAAATGCAGAAGATGTGCATTCTGTGATGGAGAGCATGGTATGTATCTAAGAAAGCAACTGAAAATGTGTGGATCATTAGAACCACACATGACACAGTTTGAGATCGAGACCCACTCTAGTACCATACTAGCATATAGGAAGGAGCAGAATGAGGTTAGCTGGGTCATGTGGAGTCAGATCCTAAGGCACTAATCTCTTTTAAGGGTCTTCCCAGAAGTTCTCCCAAATGGAGGCAAAGGACAAAATAACCGTATGAGTGGAGTTATACCATTTGCAATCAAAGCCGCCTATATAGAAGCTATTTTTCCCTACATCTATTTAAACTTGTCTTGTGATTCTTGTTCACTGTAAGAAGAGACTGTGCTTTCATTTCCAGGCCACCCAGACCCGAATAACCACACAGAAACTATATGAATCACAACTGTTTGGCCAATAGCTCAGGTGTATTCCTAGCTAGCTTTTACACCTTAAATTAACACATTTCTATTAATTTCTGTATTGCCATGAGGCTGTGGCTTACCAGTAATGTTCTGGCATCTTTCTCTTTCATCAGCTGCATAATATCTCCTTGACTTTACCTACTCTCTCTATATATCTCTGTTCAGATTCCCCACCTGGCTTTACTCTGCTAAGTCATTGGCCAAACAGCTTTATTCATCAACCAATAGAAACAACACATATATAGAAGGACATCCCATATCAGTTCATGGCTGTACAGAGAAACCCAAGATATGGGGATAACATCCCCTCATCGTTGGGGGTCTGGCCTGGCCTACATCATTCTACCTGGGGACCTGAATTTTGTAGCTATTTCAATCTATTCTCAAGACCAAGATGAAAACAAAACAAAGAAGTAACAGCAACAGCCATACTTTGGTTTGATATAAAGAAACCTCTTTGCATCAAATTTTAAATCTCTCTCTCTCTCTCTCTCTCTCTCTCATATCAGAGTGTAAAGAAGTGATGCCAAACCCTGGCTGTACATTAGAGCTACTCAAGGAGCTATTGCAATATTAATGCATAGGTGTTAATTCCCAATTAAATCAGAATTTCCAAGTCGAGTCTTAACATGTGTCTGTTTAAGCCTAGTTTAGGCTTATCATGTAGCATTCCAACATGCTAGGCATGAATGACAGTGATGATGATGATGATAGTTTCTAGGCCATGTACTTAAGGCTCAAGGTTCTCAATGAAAGGAACAGAGGGTCCATCTAAGCAACAATAGAGAGTGTCTGGGGTAACTAGAGACTACACTTTCATTTCCCAGCTGCCCAATACCAAGTAAACACACAGAAACTTACATTAATTACAAACCAGTTGGTCAATGGCTCAGGCTTCTTACTAGCTAGCTCATACAACTTTAATTACGCCATTTCAATTTATCTATGTATTGCCATGTGGCAGTGGCATTATCTAATTTTCTACATGTCTTGTTTGCTTGGTGGCTGGCTGGCATCTCCCAGACTCTGTCTTCTTTTTCTCTCTATCTCTGCTTGGATTTCCTCTGCCTGCCTCTGTGCTGCCTGAGTATTGGCCAAATCAGTTTCTTTATTAACCAATGGTAATAAAACATATTCACAGCATACAGAGGGGAATCCCACCTCAGTCTGGCCTTCTGGGTTATCTGTCTAATAACAACTCCACTTGATTGCTGGTCCTTTCAATCTGGTACTGCCATTTTTTTATTAGTAAACATTGTCATAAAGGTGTGATAGTGTAACAGTTGATAATAAACAGTGGGTCTAAAAAAAATCCATGAAAATCCTGGCTATAATTTTCATAGCTTATTTTGAACTACCTGCCACAATGAATGCATTATAAACTGGCTTTCTAGGTTTAGAAGTAGAAACAAACTGCACCCGGACCCAGAATACCAAATGCAAGTGCAAATCCAACTTCTATTGCAATGCTTATGTCTGCGAACACTGCGATCCCTGCATCTCGTAAGTTTCAGTATTCAGCGCCTAAAACACTAGCTACAACTTGAGAGACCCTACTTTTCCAGAGAAGAGCCATGCTGAGTGGGAGTTAGGAACTCAGTTCCAGTCTTGACTCTTTCATTTGCTCAGTTACCATCAATTAGCCCCAGACATCACTGAGTACTTTCCAGTCTCTGAACATTACCAAAACCACTCTGGTCAAGTGACACTGCTGACTGCTTAGTTTGGTGATGGTGATGGGAGACATGCCACTGTCATCAAGGTTTTGGTTCGTGGGGCAAAGAAAGCCAAAAGCCCAATGCTTACTGTTTGTTAATGCTCCCATGTCTGCTGGAGGCTAGAAAAGCCTGGCAAGCAATTGGATCATGAGGACATTGCCTTGATACTAAAGGGTTTGCTTTTGACTCAGATCTAGAAACCCTGGTCGTATTGCTCACGAATTGGGCTCGTTTGAACAGATCACTTAACCCATCTGAGCCTCAGTTATCTCACTCATGGAATGCAAAAAATATTTAATTAGCTCCACCCACCTGCCACATTTCTCTAGAGATCACACTAGGTAGTATGTGTTGCAAACACAGCTTTTGCATCTCATGGCACGCCTTAGTGGTAGTGCATTTGCCCAGCAAGTGCAAGGTCTTGTGTTCAATTCCCAACACTGAAAGAAAAGTAGCTTTTGGTTTGTTAGATGCTGGTATTCTATAGAATGCTTAGGACTGTTATTTCCTTGGCATCCCATAAGTCTGTAACTCGCCTTTAGAACCTATGGGCTTTCATCTAATAGGCTTGAAAAGCAGAGACATGATGCTTCAAATATTACTAGAAAAAAAAATTGAGTTGTTACCTTTGCTCTCCTCTCTAGCTCCAAGTGTCTGAGAGAGGTGAAGGGCAAGTTAGGGATTGCAGGGAAGTAGTTAACTTGGCCAAGTAATAGTTCAACCATACCTCTGTACACTTTATTATCCCAATTAATTTTTCTTCTCGATGGCACTTGTTGAGGTATAGTGTAATTATCACTGTGCTGTTGGTGAGCTTATGGGCTCCTGGAGGTTTCCTGATCTCTCTGCACACCTGCGTAGGCCTCAAGAAGAAGTGGGCTGTGAACTTGGACTGTCAGAGTTTACTTATTTGAAGAAAATCCCACAAGTGCCTTTTGACAGCCCTGATCACTCCCTGCTGGAGCCCTAGGCAGCATCCTAGGCAGTGGCTCCCTTCAGGTCATTTTAATAAGACTTTTTTTAAAAATTGCTCTCAATAAGTTTTTTATAAATAGCTTATTTTAAGCTCTTGTATCTTAAGAATTCAATTTATTACCAATTTTAAGTTTATTTTTGTTTATTCTATTCTTTCGCATATCAGTTTTTTGTTACCTTTTAAGATTCTTGTTATCATTTTTATTTTCCAAATATGTGACACAAGGATATGCGTGTGACTGTAATGCTGGGGAGACCAGGAGATGTTGTCAGATGCCCCAGAGCTGGAGCTAGAGGTGACTGTGAGCTGCTTTGTGTGGGTTCTGGGAACTGCTCTCTGATTCCCTCCATAGGCAACGAGCACTCTTAACCACTGAACCATTTCTCTAGCTCCTATATCTTAAAGTAGATTTAACATCGTTCAACCAAACACACAATCACAGTTCTTACCAACTTTTGTTGTACTAACTTTTGATGGTGGTCTAGAAATGTCTAAGAGGAAACAAGGGGCAAAGATGAATGGGCAAATAAAAAGAACCCTAATGTGTAATGCACACTGAAAGACAGGAAGGAATCTATATATACAGGCCTTCTAAGCTTCTTCTGCCTTTTCCTCCTAGGTGTGAACATGGAATCCTTGAGAGGTGCACATCAACCAGCAACACCAAATGCAAGCAAGAAAGTAATCACTTGCTTATTTTTTTGACATCCTTATCATCATGTCAGAATAAAAGCTTATTGGTTTGTTATTGATTGAGAGAAAAGAGCTTCACTTTATCTTAAAAGCTGCTTAATTTCATATCAAATGTCCAATATTCCCAACCACAGGTTCCAGATACCATTTACTATGGCTGCTCATCATCCCCGTTTTGGTAATACTGCTGGGTAAGTCCTCTTTTTATTTAAACCTTAGATTGAAATGATATGGGAAGTAGCCGCTGTGCCCACTGAGAAAGAACAGTAAGCTGGAAAGAGTGTGACAATGACACCTGGTCAATTGACCTTCTCTGGGGCTGTCCTCCCCTAATAAACCATTTACTTTAATGTTTATTTAATTTTTATGTTTCTTTATGTTTTGATTACTCTTTCTTATTTTGTGTCTTTAACTTAAAATCCACAACAACATGCTTTGTCCAAAAATTACTTCAGAATGTCAGTAGTTAAGGGAAAGCTAGGTCTTATCATCGTTATTCTAGAAAATCACCTTGAAGCCTAGCGAGGATAGGATACACGAACTTTCAGGAACTCAGAATCTTTTAATTTTTCCTTCTTTGGTGGAACATGAAGCTGTCTCCTCAACTCATTTACTATCAGATTTCCTATCAGAATGGCATATGATTCTCACAGTGGTCTCTTTGATCTTTCAGTGCTATTATATAAAAAGTATTGGAGAAAACGTCATGGTGACCCTGAATCTGGGACTGCAAATTCTGTGAGTATGCAAAGTTGCATTGGCTTTCTTGAAAAAATAAATAAATAAAAACAAAGCAAGCAAACAAAAATTAGTGCTTTCTTTAAAACAAATATGTGTTTCTTCTTTCTCAAAGAGACCATGTGCACTATCTGTTAGGCAGCACAAGAAAGCATGATTGGAAAGAAACATAGAACGTGGTGTTAAAGATTCTTGAACCAGAGTTTTCCAAGGGAAGAAGTTGGCTTGGGACCCCTATTGATCCAGAAGGACACTCAAAACCACAAGCAGATTTTTTCACCCTGTATTTACACGTTGCCTTTAGCATTTACAGTGGATGTTTGTCGGGGTTGCTGGCAGTCTACTGGTGCTGCCAGGGAACGGTGTTAGACTGAGTCATCCCAGGACTCACGTACACAAACTTTATCTAGGCAAGGGACATGATTAAGAAGCCCACGTTAAGATTAAAGTTAGCTTGTTTAAAAAAGAAAAAAAGCTGATTACACAGGAAGGCCAAGGCATAGCTGAATTGGTTGGATTGTTTCCTTAAAGGCGGGTTAAGCTGAAGCAGTGAGGAAACAGGCTGAACAGATAGTTTTAAACAGTCTCAAAGCATAGTACGAAGCTGGTTGAAAAAAGTTGAATTTCTAAAGGCAAGCTCACAAGAGTTATTTCCAGAATCAAGTAAACCCTTCCAAGGCTTTACACAAACGCTGTAAGGAGCAATAAAGGAGCTTGGAAAGCTGCCAGTGAGAGCTAGAAAAGGGATGTGCACTGCACCATGTTTCAGCTTGCTATTTTCCCCCCAGAAATGTTATTAGTCAAAGTGCGGGACTCAGATTCCAAACTCCAGCCAAGGTTTTGCTCTTAAAATCCACTTAATGGCCATAGTATGGCTCTCTTTAGCTAGCCATGGCACTAATGCTAGACAGAATCTACCACAGTAAGATGGAACCTTTTAGGATCAAAATTGAATGATTGAAAGAACTCATCTTAACCAAACAGTCTAATTTTCTATATATATATGTACATATGCATCTGTATATTATATATATGTACACCAGACAATTGTATTATATTTCCTTCTGAATTTAGAAAGAATTGAATGACATTTAAGTATCTCTCCCTCTCTCTCTCTCTCTCTCTCTCTCTCTCTCTCTCTCTCTCTCTCTCTCTTATTCCTCCCAGGAAGACATGCCAATGAATCTCCCAGGTAAGTCCTTCTATTACTTTATTTCACAGAAGTGGCTTTGGCTTTGTCAGAATAGACAGACTCTAAGATTTCAGAGACAAATAATCTTTAAATTTCGGAGACATTGTAGGCTTTCCTGATATTTGAACTGTCAGTTCTATAAAGAGTTTAAATTTATAATAGCCTTAATTAAAAATAAACCAGGTAGTGATAAGACAGCATATTATGAGAGGTTTAAGAACAATTTCTTCCCAATCAGTTGTATCACAAAACTCCCTGTAAACTGATGTCCAGGCCAAATGGAGCCATAGAAAATTAGCACATTTTCCCTCTACAACAACATGTCCAATTCTATTTGGCCCTGTACTTTGACCTCTGATTCAGGGATAGGAAGAACTGACCTTTTAGGTTTGTGGGTCTGTTTATCACGTCTCTAGGGGGCATTAGACATGATCCTTTAAAAAAAAATTCTGCTTTCAAGACTGAGATAGGAAGACGTAATGATAGCATGTATGCCCAGCTCGGAGAGTAAACTATAGAAGCCACAGCAAGCTTGGGAGGACAACTCAAGCTTATTCTGTTTGCATCTATAGGACTCACCTGTACTCTAAATTTTGAGAGGAGACATGAACATGGTTTCAGTAATGGAAATCCCTCTTAGAAAGACATTTTCAGAGACTATTTTCTGCTTTTCAGACATTGACTTGCGTAAATACATCCTGAATATTGCTGAAGAAATGTCTTTGGATCAAGTTAAGACATTTGTCCGGAAGAATGGGATGTCTGAGGTGATGATAGATGAGATCAAGAATGACAATCTCCAACACACAGCTGAGCAGAAAATCCAGTTGCTTCAGTGGTGGTATCAAACTCATGGGAGGAAGGATGCATATCACACTTTAATTAAAGGCCTCAGAAGAATGAAATGCTATGCTCTTGCAGATAGAATTAAGGCCATAATCCAGGCGGACATTGCAAATGCAACCGCAGACACCAGAAATGAAAATGAATGAAAGACAAAGACTCAAGTGAAAGCTACCTCAGTTCTAACTAGAGAGAGAGAGAGAGAGAGAGAGAGAGAGAGTCTTTTAAATCAGCACTGTGACTGGTGTCTGAGGCAGGAGCATTGCTGTGAATTCAAGGCCAGACTGTGCAACATAGTGAGCTCTGGGCTAGCCTGGGTCATAGAGTAAGACCTTGTCTCAAAAATAACAAAAGAAAAAAAAAGCAAAGAAGAACATTTTTAATAACGGAAATCTATAAATGTTGTCTGGCTTTTTGTTGAGAATATTTTCTATTTCCTTAGATTTGTAAAGACAATATATTTATAAGATGTGAAGATTTCATGATTCTGTTTTGAGTAATGATGAAATGCATGTGGAGAATGGGCAGGGAAAAGAACGGTAGTGATTTATGTACCCACATAGAAGTCTACGCAGAAGCATATAAACTTAATATCATGCTCTAGCCCCGAGTGTAGATGGTGTGTGCTGGTCTGTGATGGACCATCCTGCTCCATGGCCATAGAAGCAGGAGTTTGGCTATAAAGTCATGCACACTGTAAAGGTTGCTTTGTTCCAAACCAACTCCAGGATAATTGTACAGATTTTACCATATGCAGAGACTTGGCTAGCCATCCTTAGAACATACACTTGCAAAGCTTGTATGTATATTTAAATGTAGAATTAAATAAGGTTCTGTTGCAAAGATTTTTTTTTGGTGCAGACCATTGGTGTTTGTGAAGTAATATTTCTGATTTAAATTTGTGTGGAAAATGTAGAATAAATCTGAATGATTGAATATATTCTATTTATATATCACTTCATACTTTCAAAACAATTTATTTATTTCTCGGGTGTCAAAAGGGCTTTTCTTTTTTTTTGAATAGGAATGTATTACTCCAGCCTCGCTACCTCTCAGTTTTCTCCTTGTTCAACTTGATACAAACATATCCACTCCTAAACCTGGAAACTTTTCTAAAGAAATAATGGTTCCCCCAAAAAACAGAACTGCCTTGGAAATTTTAACCTGATTCAGGAGAGTTATGTTATCTTTCTAGGGGTCGGTTAAGGCATGGACTCATGCCTACACCACCAGTGGTGGGGACAAAAATGAAAGCCCACTTGATTGCCTTTTGGCAATTCCTGGTGTGTTCTCGTTGCCTACAAATGACAGTTGATGCTCAGCAAAGCTAAAATGCCCAGAAGGCTCTAGGAATTGCTTCTGTTATTCTCTTCAGGTTCTGAGACAAACCATTTCCTCCACCTACTGCTATGCTGGTATTTTTGCATTTAAACCTCTATGAAAGTTAAATGTGAATTGGCATCCGCAGTGTTTGTGTTTATATTCATGTACTGTGAACTGAGGAGACTCTTAAACGGAAACACACACTTGCAGTTACCTAGTGATTTTTCACTAGTGAACGATTCTTTTCCTCTATGTATGGAAATGTATAGTAGGGGAGATAATTTTCTTTAATTAAAGCACCATTTTGGCATTTCTAATTCTGTGCTGTCTTGCTCATTGTTTTATTTCTCCTCCGCTCTAGTAACCACTTAAATGTTACCTGTTCAATGAATCTTTAAACCTTTCATTGACTTCTGAAGAGGAAATTCCTCTTGTAAAGCCTCTTAATAGTTAAAAGATTCATTCCATGGCTGCTACTGCCAAAAATACTCCTAAATAGAACACAACCATTTGCCAAACAGGATTATACCGGGGCACTGAATTATTGGTAACAAAATACAAATGTTAAGGGGTGAGTTTCTCTGTGTGTGTGTGTGTTTGTGTGTGTGTGCGCGCGCGTGTGTGCACGTGTGTGCGTGTGTGTGTTTAGTAAGTGAGAGAAAGGAGCAGATTCAAATTCCATACTCTAGCGACTTGATGACCACTAGGTCTTCTCTCCCTCCCTCCTTCCCTCTCTCCCTCCCTCCCTCACCTTTCCTCCCTCTCTCTCTTTCATCCCAAGAAAGCCCTTAAAATTTATTTATCCCCTTATTTTTTCCATTTTTGAGAATATCATCTGAACACAGAAATTCATAAAACAATAGCTTCCACATTAAAATCAAATTCAGTTGAAGCTATTTAGCAGAGTCACATAAAGTAAGGTGACTATGGCTTGGCTCATATGTTACCATATTAAACAACCAAAGGAGGCTTTGAGGTTCGGCCATATGTGGAAGTGCCCCTTTATCCCCCCTTAGGTCAGTGTGTGAAAAAGTGATCTTCCTTTTCTATCATTGACCTTTCTTTCATGTCTTTAATCTTTTTTAATTTCAATAATAGGTTTATTTCACTCAGTGTTTCCAAGAATTGACCTTTTAGTATGCAGTCAGCATTAGAACTTTTATTTAGAATTGGAAGAACAGCTTTGCACAATGTGGGCATGAATTCAGTCCTCAGCAACACAGTTAAACAAAGCAACACTCCCTTTAAAAAGAAAAAAAAACATTACTAACAAAGCACTCTTGGTAAGACAGCTCACACTCCCCCAGAAAGTCTTAGAACTACAGCGTGTGCTTTATTTGCACCTGTAAGCACATTTCATGTTAGTTTCCCACATTCCATAGATCTGGCGGGCACATGAGGACAGTGGCTACAGCAGAAGACAATGTCCACCTTTGTCTTTCTTATTGAAGAGTCCAAGAATAAAAAGGTGCATATTCCAGAAATAAGAATGTAGAAATAAATATAGCTTTCTCAACAGCTTAAGGATTAACTATTAACAGCAGGTTACTCTGCTTTACAACTCATAGCTCTATTTGCAAGGCTGAAGTGGCTCTCTGCAAACTTAGGGTCACTCTGCAAACTGAGGTTCTGCTTTTAGATACCCCATCTCCCCCTTACTCTCCCCCCAATCATGATCAGAAATTGATGTGAGTTGAGTTAACTTTTAAATGATGGGGTGTACATGACTTTTGACTTTTTTGGTTTTATATTGTCCCATACCCTTCCCTGCTATGCAAAACTGGCAGTGTCAGGGGAGGTGCAGAGCCTTGGTAAACACTATCAAGGAATGTCAGGGAAAAACAGTGGGCTAAATACAAACACTAGTTTAACTGAAAAACTCTTTTAATGCAAATTGCAAAGAAGGGCCATTTGTGTTTGAGTTTTACCTTGAGATTGTAAAAATTCTTTTGTTATTGCCTAATGCTTGCTATAAAAAGGAAGGGTTAAAAAAACAGGCCTTTGCAGCAGCCTTGCAATCCATCTCTGGCTGTGGTCTCAACCAGCTGATAAGCTGTTTGTGCCCCATGAAGATCTATTTTTTTTTAACTTTTTTTTTCCTGGAATAAAGTTTGCTTCTGGTTTATTAGACCATGGTGGTCTGTCCCCATCTTTGCTCAACCTCTGTGGATCCAACAGTTATAGAGCCCTAGAATAACGGCAACTCTATGGCCAGTTAGCTCTACTAGCTGAAGTCAGGATCTCCTGGGTGTGTTGTGCTAGACAGCTTTCCTGTCAGGGGCTAGAAGCGCAGCATCTCCCATCCATGAGGTAGTTTGGGGAAAATGTTTTGCTTCCCACCATCATAGGTTTTCTTTCACCTAACATCCTTCGCCTGGCTCTTGGAGCCTGACTGTCTCAGACTTGGAGGACATCTGAGTAGATTGCGACCCGTTCTGAGCAGCCTTCTTCCCTCAAGGACTCCATCCATTCTCTACAGCTCAGTGGTGACAACCTCCTGAACGTCAATGCCGCCTCGCTAGCTTGGTAGATGACAACTTTTCTTGAGGAATCTTACCGCTGCGGTCTCAAAGTGCCGTTAGGAAGAAAGATTGAGTGGCGTTGGGATCGGCCTCCATTTCTCCCCAAGAGATGACAGTCTGGGCTGCCCTATCCAGCTTCCTAGTTGAAACTAGGAGAAAGGCAAGTCCAGTACAGTTGCGGAGTCAGCGATGAAACTCCCACTCTTCAAGGTAAAATTAGCTGTGAGAACCTCCTGTGCCTACTTGGATGAGTTTAAACTTGAACCAAGAACTTTGAGTCCTTTTGAAAAGGCTTTGTACATAAGGATGTGACACTTTCCCCTTGGGCGTCACCCAGAGGCTCCAGGAATGGCTGTTCCCACACCAGTAATCACAGCTGTGCTCTGGACTTCATGTGGATTCTTGGTCCAAAGTCACCTTGTTTGAATGATCCACATCTTGCTTGTGGTAGACATCCTGAGCAGGAATATCACCCAAATGTCCTTTAAGGGCCTCAGAAAAAGACTATCGGCAAAAGGTCAGAGACCTTGCGGATGTTGCATCCTTAAACATCCTTAGCAACTCCACAGAGTCCTCTGGTGTCTGGTTTGGGCAGGCACCGTGTAGTACTGAACTGCCGACTTCTGTACAATGATCTGGATAGGGCATAAAAGGCAGCATTGTTTACAATGGCTTTCCATGCTCTTCTCTGAATGTAAATTTATCTGGATCAGAATTTTATGCCAGGGGCTGGGATGCAGCTCAGTAGTAGACTACTTTCTGAGCATTCCTAAGACCCTAGGATCAATCCTTGCTTTCAAGATAAACAAACAAATAAGGAATGGAAAGAGAAAGTCTACACAATGCAAGCTATTTGTAGTTTCTTTGGAGTCCTTTAAAAACCGGTTCATAAACACTGTTTCTTGTTTGTTGGTGACATGCCCACTGCTAATCTAATTATTCCTTTCTAGGTAACCCTTTTACGTCTCCCGCTGATTGATTTTTTAAGCTTCCTCTGCTACACTTCCTTGGTGTTCTGCAATTTCACTTAAAAGAGTTTCAGTGTGGATTTACCTCTTCCCCCTCTTTTTCCTTCTCTCCTTCCTTCTCCTCCCTGTCCTCCTTCTCTCCCGGCTTCTCCTTTCCCCACACCTCATCCTCCTTGGTTTTTTTTTTTGAGGTCTTTATCTATGGTCTAGGCTGGTCTGATATTTGTGGCAATCCTCATTTCTCAGCCTTCTAATTGTTTGGATTAAAGTGGATTTACTTTTAATTCATTTGCTGAGCGGTGCATCTTTTAAAAGATTATGTCTTTTTATTTTTTGAGATTATAATATATCATTTCTCCTTCCCTTCCCTCTCTCAAAACCCTCCAATTTCCTCTCCGTTTCAAGCTCATGTCTTCTTCCTCTACTAATTGTTGTTAAATGCACATGTGTACATACATATGTTTTTCTATATACATAAATACAGCTTTCTCAGCCTGTATAACATCACTTGTATGTGTATTTTCAGAGCTGACTGTCTGGCATCGGATAACCAGCTCTGTGCTCTTCTGTGGGGGACGATGACTTCTGCTCTCGGCATTCTGTAGTTGTCTGTAGTCCTTTGTGTAGAGTTGGGGCCTTCTAAGCTTACCCCTACCACATTAGCATGTCACCTGACATTCTTGTTCAGATCCTCATCGTGTTGGTGAGGTTTCATAGAAGACACCATCTCACAGCAAGCACACTGGTCCTCTCTTTTGTCTTTTATGAGAAAGGCACAATTATCTTCTCTTTTTTCCTTTTATTTATTTATTTATTTTTTTTCTGTTCTGAAAACTCAACTGAACATGCTTCTGTATGGTTTCCTACATTCTTTCTGAAGCACAGAACTACTTGGGGAAGTTTCTTGGGTTTCTCTCTACTCTCATTTTTTTGAAAATATATATACAGATTGCGTTTAGGGAGATGTTTCATTATTTTCCAAAAATAAGCCATTTCCTTTTTTATTGTTTTAAATGTTTGTGATTATTTTTAAATGCTCGCCTGTACAATTTTGTCTCCGCTTGTCTTTTCACGTTAACATGATGTGGGGGATTTTCTCTATTATTTTATCTTGTTGTAAACAAACACCCAACAAGAAGCAACCAGAGAGAGGAAGCTTGGCTTGCGGTTTGAGTGGACAGTCCGTCATTACAAGGAGGGCCTGTGAGAAAGTTGGCTACACTGTGACCGCACCCAGCGAGTAGTGACAGACGATTGTTGGTGCTCTCTAGCCTTCTCTATTTCTGTTTTAATCACTCCAGGATCCTGGCCCATGGGATGGAGCCCCCGATGGTCAGAGTGGTCTTCCCTCTTCGCTTAAACACCTCACAGACCTACCCAGAGGTGTTCCTCTTAAGTGCTTTTAAATCCAGCCAAGGTTGCAATCAAGATTAATTACCCCAATTTTATCCCACCATTGCTTCTTTAAGGATTCTACAGTTCTCTGGAAGTCCTTTCCAAAAGTAGGGTTTTTTAAATTAAATTTTATTTGTTGTGATTTCATTCTCCCAACTGCAACTTTACTTTCCTCATGTGACGTCTGTATGTGTGTGTGCGCACATGCATGCACATGTGCACTGCTTACACGTTTGTGTGCAGGTACTTGTGCCTATGTACATGGACAGGGAGGCCAGAGGAGAACAAGAGCTGCTCTGATCTCTCACTCTCTATGTTATTCTGTTGAAACATGAACACTCACTGAACCTGGACATAGACTAGCAGCCAGCCATCTCTGCTCACCTCACATCACCCCTGTTACAGATACACGTGTGCCACACCTGGCGGCTTTTTACATGAGTTCTGGGGATTTGAACTAAAATTACCCATGTCTTCGATAATTTGAGTTTTGTTGTAAGATGCCTCCAGTTACTGGGTAGAAACATCTACCGGAGCCACAAATCCCAGAATCACACAAGTGGGCAAAATGGCTCTGCTATCCAAAAACTGAAAAAGGAAAAGAATAGGAAGAAGGCCCGTAAGCAACGAGCAACTTTAAAAAGAGAGGATCTAGGCTATTTACATCTTTCACCAGACTCTCTTGACTGTTGGTTAGTAGCACCTGACTCTATGTAACCTGGGTTAAAAATGTCTCCGCTATAAAATCCAAGGCCCATGATTTTGTCAGTAAAAAGCCAACAGTGGAGGTTGAAACTGACTCCAAACCCATCACCAAAAAATACAAGTCAGAGGAAAGCGGTGCTGTGTTTCCACATGGCCACAAGATGGCACTGTGA
The DNA here is from genome assembly GCA_001685075.1 of Bramus lutescens. NCBI lineage: Eukaryota > Metazoa > Chordata > Mammalia > Rodentia > Cricetidae > Bramus > Bramus lutescens. The sequence continues at coordinate 70,345 of LOEQ01002998.1, read as the reverse complement.
CTCCAGCGCCGACTCAGATGCTGGCTGACGACTTAGGCTAATTTTGTCGTAGTTTGACTCTCCCACTCAACCCACCCGAGAGAACAGAACAGAATAGAGTAAAACAAGAGTATCTAGAATAGGGCAACTTCCCGGTCAGGAGCTACCTCCTTTTCACGACCTAGCTGTTTAACTTTAGACTGAACATCTCTGAAGTTCGGTTTCCATGCCTGTAAATTAAAGTCATGCTCTCTCAGTCCTTCATACGGCTGTGAGGACAAGAAGGAGACACATATGTGAGCATGTGATACATTGTAATGTACTATGATACTGGTTCTTAAACTCAATGTTCATAAAAATCAACTGAGGACATTTGGGAAGCGTGGATGATGTATAGCTCAGGGGGTGGAGCACTTAACTCACGCACGTGAGTCCCTGGGTTTGATGCCCAGGACTCTAAAATTTATGTTCCTAGATCCAGGCATGTTCTAGTAGGCTTGACACTGGACATAGTCAGACGCTGCATATTAATCTGCAATTATGACAATGTCCAAGGCCTTGGGCCACAACTTGAGAGGCTTCATGATGCCAACACCCATGAAAAGAAGTTATTTTCAACTTAGAGTCTGATTTCACTATGTAACCAAAAGTTGAACAAGTGCTTCACCATTTTTAGACCGACTAAAGGTATACATCTATATTGTCACCACCTTCCTAAGTTAATAGAAAGCACTTGGGAAGGAAATATTCCCTGGATGACAAGCAAATGACATCCAGGTGTAGAACCCACGAAGGTCAGCTGATTCACAGGTATATTGACATTACAGAACGCTGATAGAATCTGTGGAATTCTTCTTGGCTTTGCCTTTGGACCCGGATACACTCACATTTGTCTATAAACGTGTGACTCGGTGTCTTCTAGTAAAGGCTGGAGTGGTCTCCTCTGCTGACTCAGTGAGAAAACATAGCAATGATGTTCCATGACCCTTTTGAAATTCTTTGTCACCATGACTACAGTCTGCCAGGGCTTGCTGGCTGGTGTCAATGGAACTTTCCTTATCCCTCCTCCTTCACCTCCATCCCAGAGGGTTCTCAGTCTGGTTCCCAGAAAAATATAGTGGGGAAGATTTAAATTCCAGCTCTAGGCCCAGGGCCAGTACACAATAACTTGGATGCGTTATCCTTAGAACCTTGAGAGGAGTATGCAAGTTCCATCTTAGGTAGGTTTTAGAAGTTGCTGTGAACTGGCTTCATTTGGAAATGTATACAACACTGATCAGGAAAAGAAGGAATTCATTTTGAGGTATAGGACTGTTGGACTTTCTAAAGCTATTTATGGAACAGTTCTTAGTTTTTAGAGCCAGGCACTGTTCTAGGCTGAAATAACAATAAAATGTGTAGACATATTATTGAAAAAAATTCAGGGGGAGAGGCAGGACAAGGTTGCCAGATGGGCCTTTGGGGAATGAATGTTCTTTTGGGAAAAGATCGGTTATAGGGAAAGGTTTCTGATGAGATGTGGCTTGGGGCGAGGGTCTGCAGGACCACTGGCTGAATCTTCAGGGCTCTGAACTAGCAGCTGAGAGAGCCCCTGCTCACTTTCTCCACTCGGTTCTTCAGAGTGCACAGGGCACACTCTGCCTGCGGTTTCTCCGTTCCTCTCTCACGGCCCTGGCCCCTGCCTGACCTACGCATCACACCTTACTCATCCTCTCACTGAGAAAGGCCTTTCTTAAGAACTTGGAATCCGGAAAGTCCCTTTTCCCCATCCTTTTGTTTTTAATCTAGATGAAAATCACATAACATAAAAACCTAAAGTATACAATTCAGTGGTATTTAGTATTTCAAAACATTGTGCAACTTCTACTTCCATCTGATTCCAAAAACTTTCATTGCTTCAAAGGAAAACTGGTGTTCATCCATTAAGCAACTTTCCCCTGCTCGCCCCTGACTCCATCCCCCCACCAGGAGTTGGGATCCAGATATCTATGTCTGCAGGTTCAACTGTTCTGAGCATTTCACAGGAATTGTCTTGGTCTGAAGAAGCCTTATATATGGGGCATCTTTCAAGAAAGTATTTCAAAACAGTAAAAACTGGTTAAATGAAGAAGCAGATGTCGGCTGCTCCACAATCAGACAAGAAATGTGATGGCAACCAGTTATATCATGGGAAAGCCAAGTTCAAAGCTCTGTTTCCCTCGTCTTTACAAGGTGGTACGATGGAAATCCAATGCTTACAATGCTTCTCAAATGTCAAATGCATGTATGTGTGTTGGGGTGGGGGTGTAATATGAGCCCTTCTGTGTCCTAGGGTTTCTACCCATGATTGGACAATGATTCAGAAAAAAGGATGGCATTGGTAATGGCATTGACAGGTCATCTTATAGGCCTTGTAACTTACTTTCTACCCTGTCAAAATCAACACAGGTTAGAGTCGGGAGATTTTTTCTGTGTTTCTGTTCTGTGGATTGAACAAATGAAAAGCACAGATGTGGTCTTACTCTTCAAATTATGGTATGACACATGCAAAAATTAAAAAAAAAACCTTTCCATTACTAAGTAACCATTTTGGTACGTCACCATGGTTCGGTTAGTATTGACTGCGGAGACAGCCATCTGGACACATCACGGAATGTGATTTGTGGCCTTCTGTGACTATTTTGTTTCACTTACATCTTTTCAAGATTCGCCTACTTGTAGCTTGTTAGTACTTTGCTTCTTTTCATGGGCAAATTCTATTCCTTTGGGTGGCTAAGGCTGGGTTGAGGAAGGGCAGTCTATGTGGGGAAGGGTGAAGATTTGGACGGAGAAGATGGAAAAGCATTCTCAACAGGCATGCTGTTAGCGGTACAAACCATTGATCTATGTACTTTCGTTGGGTGTAAAGAAGAAATTTCCCAGCTTCCTGATTTCAATTCTTCTCTCACTCGAGAATGGCCACTGATTCAAGCTTGGTTTGGTTGTGTTCGCCACCTCAACTTCACATTTAGAACCAAAACTCTGTAGCTTCTTGAGTCATTAATGAGGTTTTCATCCATCCCACCGTCTATTCCTTGTCACCAAATTGAAATAAAGAAACAGAAAACAAAACTGGATTAAGTCATTTTTAGTTTTAATGTGTTTCAAATGGGTCTGCCAGTTTCCCTATCCAATCTTGTATCATTCCTCCTTAATATGACATCCTTACCTCTAAGCCATGAGCGACAAAGAAGGACTCTCTGCTGGCGGACTACAACACTTCCTGTGTATGCCCGTATTGACTGGTCAGGACAAAGTCAAGGCCACCTATGTATTGAGTATTGCTAGCAAAATATCCAAAGTGTACAAATGCTGTCCATCTCTCAGATCTGGTAGGAGAGCCTGTATTTTTCATAAAAATGTTTAATTTCATTTTCCATTTACCTTCACAATTATTTCCATGTTCATTTAATTATAAAATGATGTATAAAGTCATGCTTTATTTATTTAACTTCTTTAAATATTCAATCAAAAATGTTTCAGGAAAACATCTATCTTATCTTATTGGTTTTCTTAAGCTTTGTGGCTATGATTTTGATTTCAGTTCTGTTAGGGTGAAAACCATGAAAGAGATGCTCTTACCCTTCCTTGATCTTTCCCTACATTTTTCTTATCTTCCTTGTGACATGTCTGGGGGAAGTTGTCAATGCCAAGAAGTCGCCAGAAATTACATACTAAGAAAAATGGAAATAGATGTATGTTTCTATATGTCATAAACACACATACACACAGACACACACATAAGCACACACAGAGAGAGAGAGAGAGAGAGAAAATGAGTTCACAGATTCCTAGAAGGAGAAAAAGAAACATGAAGATGCATAAAATAATCAAGTATTCTCTTAAATGTGTGGATTCACAAAGAGTATTGTTTATAACTCCAAACTGTTATTAACCAGAAATAATTCAATAGCTTGTGATGATAGACCATAGAGGTTGAAAACAATATCAGCAGATGGGTATTAAGTTCCTTCTGAATATTCTCTCTAGATTTAAATGCAGATAAATCCCTTCCGAAGAGACAAAAGTTTTGGGAAGCAGGTAGCAAGAGCAATGGTACGTAAACTGAAATCTTCATTAATGAAATTTCTTTCTCAAGTGAGTTCTTTTCTTTGAGGATTTTCATGCATTCATTTACTTAGCCAATCAACAGATGCCTTTTCATTCCTAAGAAGTTTATGTCTATTCAACCCAGATAGCGAAGATGGTAGAACAAAGAAGAGTTTTATCCAGTCTACCTTGGGAAATCAATGAGAGTCATGGCCCATTTGAAGGTGGCAGCAATGCCAAGAAATCCCTTGTGCAACTTCCTGGAAGCTCTGACCCAGAAATGCCTCCTCCCAGTGACTGTTCACTGCTTGGGCTCTCCAGGGGGAAGGGGCATCTTGGGTCTCTCCCCACCCTCTGCCTGAGCTCAATCTTATGAGTATCTAGGGTATGTGGCCTACAGCTGCTCTGATCAAACAATAATCATATTAACACAAGGGAAACAGCCACACAACGCCATCAGTCTCTCAATAAATACTTATTACCATGTATACTTTGTGCAAACCCCTTAACAGCAGGAATAACACTGATCCTTTTTTAAAGTATGTACCTAGTCTGAATTTCAGTTGTCCATCGTTGTATAGTTACAATAACAAATGGTATGTTATACAGTGAGGATCAGAAAGCTCAGAGCTACTTAAGTAGATTCCATGGGTTGTATTCTAGTGTAGACAGAGACTGCACATTGGTTTCCTGGCTGCCCAGACCCAAATAATCACACAGAAACTATATCAATTACAACATTGTTTGGTCCATGGCTCAGGCATATTTCCAGCTAGCTCTTACATCTTAAATTAACCCATTTCTATTAATCTATATATCACCACAAGGCTATGACCTATCAATAAGGTTCCAGCATCTTTCTCCTTTGGCAGCTACAAGGCATCTCCTAGACTCTACCTATTCTCTCTCTCTCTCTCTCTCTCT
>LOEQ01002998.1:52582-65351 GCA_001685075.1 Bramus lutescens | reverse complement strand
CTCTCTCTCTCTCTCTCTCTCTCTCTCTCTGTTCAGATTTCCCACCTGGCTTTATTTTGCCCTGCCATAGGCCAAAGAAGCTTCTTTATTAACCAATGGGAATAAAACATGTTCACAGCATACAGAGGGGAATCCCACCTCATTCTTTATTAGTTATAAAGGTATTAGTTAGTGCTGCAAACTTGTATGGAAGCTCCTGTGTGTAGGGTAGTGTGGGGGTGTGTACATGTGTACACATGTGTGTATGTGCATGCATGTGCATCCATATGTGAATATTTCTAAATGCAGGCACTTAACTGTTGACATGCTTCAGCTACTTGGATTAATGAAAATTTCAGATCCTTTCTATATGGGAACCCCCACAGGCTTTCTGAATGTCTGCCCAGCATGGCAGATGTCTTTCCACAGACTGAGAAATCCAGCAGAGAGGGAAAAAAGCAACAGGGTCACAATGTATAGCCATTTTACAACCTCACTATGTAGAAGTACAGCATCTTTTTGCCAAGCACAACCGAGCATACAATGACTTTGGCACAATGTGTGATGGGGTTCATGAGGGGATGAATATTAGCAGAGAGTAATCATTGGTGAGCCACAGTAGCACCTGAACTCAGTGATCCAGTACCAAATAATATTGCTAAATAGAAGAGCAGGTGAGTGAATGGAAAGTCTATACCGTCTGCTACAGCACAGAAATTCCATGCTGGTTTTCAATTATATTAGTAGGTATCATAATAGGACTATATCCTGAAGAGTCCTACTGTGAGTACAGGGCACAGAATTCATTGTCAGAGAGATAAGTACAATAAAACTAAAGTGTAGTTCAGAATGTTCATCAATTGATAGTGAACAAATTGAAATACTATTTTCCCACAACCACCAGAAGTCAAAGCTATCACTTAAATCCTTTATATTTTTGACAGCTAGGATACATGCACTTTGAAATAATTTTTTTTTAATTTCTAGAAAGGATAAGAACCAAGAATCATTGCATGTGAGGAGAAATTTTCACTAATATCATGTAGACTCCTACATTAATTCATGAGAAAATATGCAGATATGTAAGAGCTATTAGTTACATTTCCTAAAATCTTTACTATTATTGTAGGAAGCATGTTCATAGTATAGCCTAGAAAAATGAAAACAAGTAATTGAGTTTCATGAACAGTTTTAAAGATCAGTGTAGACTAACAGAAAACACTGTGTTCTAGAGTTGGTGGTGTTTAAGTGTGGTTTGTCTTCAACAAGTCTGATGCTGAGGTTTGGTCCCCAGTGCCCTGATGTTGGCACTTGGTACCTTTAGAAGATGACTAGGTCATTGACAGGAATGAATACTTTTCTCATAGTGGGTTCCCTGAGGGTTGAATTGGTTGATTGGTGAGTAGGTCATTGTAAAACACATCTGGTTTCTCTGGCACTCTTTCCCTTGCTTTTGCTCTGCACCCCTGGTAGTCTGCCATGTTGGATGGCAGCATCGAGCCTTACCAGAAACTAGTACCACGTTCTTCAGACTTTCCAGTAGCCAGATGCAAAGCAATTGCATGCTTTCTTATGACGTGCCTAGTCTTGGGAATCCTGTGATAACAATGATAGACTAACATGGGGTCAAGGAAATCTCAATTTAAATCCTAGCTTCAACATTTACTAGTCATGTAGCCTTGATAAATGTACATGACATCTCTGAGGCTTAGCCTCCCTGAAGGTAAAATGGTATATAGAGTTATTTTAAATCAGACCCCTAATGTGGTACCTATGGCAATGACAGTCAAGAAGAATTCTCTATAGCACACAAACCTTATGCATCAGACTCCCTCATCTCTACCTACTTCCACAACTGTCCACCAGTCTCCACTGTACCAATGGCTCTGCCCTACTCTAATTGTTTGTTACTGAGTGTCCAAGGGACTTGTCCTGGGTGTACTGTGTCTTCCACCTGATCATCTGCAGTTAGAGTTGGTAATTCTCGTCACCATTTCTCGGCTTCAATAGAGTACCTCTCGGCAAGGTTTGTAATCAAGCATCTTTAAATGCCACTGAAGGGATTAGATTGAAACATCTAGAAGTAGGCTGGCCTGATCTTGCGTGGGAAATAGCCGCGGGGAGGAATTTCAGCAGGTACACCCTCTCTGCTCTTTCCTTGAAGGATAGTCTCTCCTTGCCACCTACGTGTAGATGATCCAAGAACAAATACCTGATGAGCCGACTCTGCCTTTTCGTGGCTTTGCTTGGAGCAGCAGGCAGCTGCATGTCAATCACAGCATTAATCATGCTCTTTGACAGGAGTTCTCAGATACGTGGGCAGAGCTCAGGTTGACATCATTTCTTCATTCGGTCTGATGTTTTGCTTCATGCAGATTTTGAGGAAGGAATGAGAATTCAAGGCTCATGACAGGAGCCCTGACAACAAAGTAATAAAAAGCTTGTGCTTGTGTATGTGCCAGTGTTTGTGGGGGCCGCATTAGCAGAACCGGTCTTTCTGAAAAGCTGGAAATAACACACAACAAGAAGCACCCTAGCTCTTTAGTCTTCTTTTTGTTAACCTCCATTTTTTTTTTAATCTGAGTCTTATTTCTTGCCAGGATGGTCAATGTAACATTCCTAAGCGTTTCCCAGTTCTTTGCTCCATTATTAACCTTTGGACGAGAACCTCAGATCTGCTGTTTTGACAACATCCAGTTTCACCCTACTTGAACCAATTTCCAAATCATCACCAGACCTGTCTTTCTAAAGTATAGCGCTGACTTTTTTCTCTCTTCTCACAACTATTCAATAATCCTTTGCCTTTTAGGGAAAAGCTGAACTCATTCTGGGACACCCCCCCCCATCCTTTTCTTAGCCAGTGAAGAACAGCTATACCTAGTCTGACAAACAGTTGGGAGAAACCCAGCAAAGGCGAAGACACTGGGGAAGCGGTCTTCCCTCTAGGAGAAATACTGCGCAGTATTTAAAGCAGGCAGGCACTGGTATTTTAGGAAGATTTGTGTTTTCTCTGAAACTGTGAAGTGTATCCAAGTCATTTACTCCTTTGTTCACTCTGGTTGATCACATGATCCCAAGGACTCCTTACTCTCCCTGGTGCAAAGGAATTATGCGTACACAATGACATGCTTGGCTTGTCATGTAGGTTTCTCTAGCCCATGCAATGCATAGCATGCTCCTAGCCTCACTAAATTATTATCAACTTTGAACCAATGAAAGGTGCACAGATTATGTGTGCCTGTTGTAGCAGAAGCCTTAGGAGCTATGTTTTATGGTGTAGTGTATTCTCTCTCTCTCTCTCTCTCTCTCTCTCTCTGTCTCCCTCCCTCTGTCACTCTTTTTTCTTTTTTTCTTTTACTTTGAGATTACTGAGTCACATATAGTGGCTGCTGTAGCTGATCGGCAATGGATAAGCAGTACCTGTGGGAAATTAGCATTTTCTGTACTAGGTCTCTAGAGATATTAGTGTTGGTTACTACAGCAGGCCCTTTATCCTGACCTAAGCTCAACTGTACACTCTCTTCCACTGTGTTCATGTGCTTACTACTGCTTACAACCCACCCCCCAAACAGCGGCTTACACTAGCCATGGGAATTTACATGTACAATCCTGGCAGTTCTCAGGTGCGGGGGAGGGCAGATAGCATCCCTCTGCTCCCTGCTGCGTGCTAATGCAATGCAATAGTTAAGGACTGGCACCAGAAGATGTCGCTCATGCTCGCACATGTCGGTTGCTGTCACCCGGAATCTCAACTGAACTGTGGCCAGAGATGTTCACATGGCTCCCCACTTTCTTCACAGCATGGCCCAAGGTCTCCACAAAGAAACCCTTCCCAGAAAATCAAGCAGAAGCCACATTGCTTTATGTGACCTTCAGACCCATTTCTCCATTGCATCTCATTCCACATACAGAACAGCAACAATATGGCCAAACGAACATCTAGATTCTAGCTTTCTACAAAGAAACAGAACCAATGGGATGTATTTGTGTGTGTGCGTAAAGACAGGATGGGGGAGATTTCAAAGTAATTGGCTCAAGCTCTTTTGAGCAGGCATACTGGACATCTGCAGAGCAGACTGCCTGGAATCTAATGGCAGCCTCGTCTGAAGATGTCTGGGGGAGGCAGAATTACTTTCAGATTTAGGCCACATGTTGTGAGTCTCTGGGGAGAAAGTCCTAACCTCACAAGGAGGCTAATCAGTTTGTGTGTGTGTGTGTGTGTGTGTGTGTGTGCGTGCGTGCGTGCGTGCGTGGGCGCGCTCCTGTGTCTGACTCAACCTCAAAAACTCGCAATGGATATTATGCAAAACACTGCACAGGGCAGGGGTGGGGAAGAGGGAGCAGGGAAGTTTGTAATACACACTCAACTTAAAAATATTTTAATCACAATGAAAACATATAAGCCAACCTAGTGAGAAAGAAAATGTAGTTTTCCTACAATGTAAGAATAAAGGAGAAATGAGTAGTGTTAAATGGGAAAAATGACTGATACTTATTGTAAAATGCCCTTAGAAATATGGGTAATACACCTGGAACTAAATAGATGTGTTTCAACTAGTCAGTTAATGAAGCAAAGCAGAGATTATCAAGTGCCCTCTAACCACATCATGCAGCACATATGAAAGAAGTTCAGAAAGACACAAGGCCAGGGTTTGACACTGAATCCCATGTTCTGAGCACTGGCTTGGACTCTCCCATAGTCTTCACAAATACAGAAGGGTTGGCAAGAAGGCTCTTAGTGTATTGGCTATGGCTCAAGAAGTCTCAATTTGGAATCATATAGTCTCCAGTCTCTCATGCTGGTTCCAGACTTTTGACAGATGAAGAACTGAATTAAAATTGGCAATTGTCAGCAGATTCTCCATCTTAATTGAGATGAGAACTGCAGTAGACAGAACTTTTGTGTACCCTTGAATTCCAACTTCTACCACCACCCCCAGCCTTTCCAGTTTGATGATACAAGCAGATTAGGCCTCCAGGGATAGTGAAGCTGTGAAGACAGATCCCCTCTTGAGTGTGAATAGTTTTTTAGTAAAGGGGGCACCAGCAAGTTCTTCAGCTCCTTTTCCCATGTGACATCATCAGGACAATATCACCAATGGACTAGGAAGCAAACCCACATCATCTATTGAACCTGCTTTGCCCTTGATATTCTATATGACTAAACTGTATGTAGGACCTTGCCTTCCATTTTATATCAAAAAAAAACCCACAAAAAACAAAACCAATCACCAAGAACAAGAAAAACATTGTGTACCTGTCAACCCAAGCTATTTTTTTTCTCATTCTTCTTTGCTATGTGGACTTTGGTCATGCTGATGATGCTGTGCTGACCTGCTCTAGGGAGTATGATAAATGCAGGAAAAGTTTACTCCTACATTGAAATTTTAAAGTAGAATACTTATACATAAGTTTTATGGTTACATTGTCCTTAAAATATAATGCCATGGTATACAATAATAAATATTCTTATGCCCATTAGCCAAGTAGAGTATACACATTTATATTTGGCATATTTATCTAACTTTTAAAATAAAAACATTTAAATGCATGAGAAAAAATTGTAAAAATAGTAACAGTCTGCCTTGAATCAGGACGTTATGATTTACAGTCTCAGGAAAAGCAGAATGACAATTACAGCACAAATCTCTCAGAAATAGGAACTTAATGGAAGCCTGTCCACTTAAGAAGAAAAGGAAACATCACGTGGGTTTCCTGTAATAATGTCAGGAAATGATCTGCACAAGAAAGAATACAGGATGATGAAGACACAAACTTACACATGTCATTTTTGGAAAAATACACAATCATGACATGCTCAGATATGTGCACACACAGAACGCACTTGAGAAAACAATTGCCTCAGTGAGTTATTTTCCCCCAAGAACTTCTAAAATCATCAGGAGCCCAAATATATTTTGTTTCTAATATTTTTGACTCTCTGATCTTAGTATCTAACCAACTCTCACTGCCGTTTCTTATCACAGTCCTCCATTTGTACAGCTGAATAGCCTCTCACATAACTCATAACCCTTCCAGGTCTTCTCCCTAATCACTGTACAATTCAGATCTTCTCTCTCCAACTGGGTTTTTTAGACCTTCATGAGTATTAATCTGATTTATAATTATGGGATCTGGTAACTAAATAGTATAATATATATATATTACAATACAATATGCAATACCCAATATGCAATATATAATAAATAAATAAAATAAACAATAAAATAAATAGTTATAATATATAATAGCAAATTGTCTATGAAAAGTCAGTATTAACGTGAGTAGACCATATTTTTAACTTTCTGTCTGAGAACTGTATTTGTGAAACTACCTTTGAAGTCAATCAGTACTCAGTCTCTACTCAAGTGCATACTTCCATGTGTAGCCTCTGAAACATGCAAGTCACGGGCATTGACATGTATAATCCTTGAGTTTTATAGAGAAATGTAGCATGTACTGTTTGATAGTATCATGCTTGGCTCATGCAATGTGCTACAAATTACATTTTCACATTGGCATGTTTTGAAACCATATTGCATAAAATTTAAGAGTAGTGATTTCAGAACATCTGTATCCTGAAGTCAGAGGCATGCTGTGGAATCCATGGAAAGTCAAACCTGGTAAGTACTTCCTCTATGTTTGTGAGATAAAATAATTTTAAAAAGTAAATGAATAAAAACATAAATAAATAACATAGATCTTATCATTTTCAGTTTTTAATCTTTTAAGTAGGGGTAATTATAAAAACTGCAAAATGAACGAAAATTATAAGACTCAGGAGAGTAAAATGCATAATGTTTTATATAATACATATATAATATAGTCTTTCATAAATATTTATTTTTAATAACATACCATAGGAATTTGCTTGCTTTTTGGTTTCCTACAGATTCAGTGCACTTTTTTTGTTGAAATTCCCAAGGTATTTCTGTTTCTCTTTGAAATAAGACAAGCCTAGTTTCTCCTTCCTTGTTCACACTATGACCCATGCACATTTCTTGGTGTGTCTGCCACTTTATTGAATATGTCCTTCTGTACATCCAGGCATACTGTATGCATCTTTCAGAGAACATGCCTACATATTTGGGCCTTCTGAGAATGGTTACCACCATGCAGCTGTGTAAGAATAGGCTGCCATTCTTGGTCACTTGTGTGAGCCAATTCCAGGACAGGAGGAAACAGTTTCTGCTGCCAACCCACCTCTAAAAGACAAAAAGAGAGTGGATTCCCCTTTCCTTCAAAAGGGTATTACAGGCCACTGACAGGAGTGGGAAATTCCTCAGAAATACCTATGTTCCTTACAGAGGTGCATTAATTTTTTTTCAACACTAAAGGGCTTCTTCCTTAAGAAGGAAGCTGTAGTGCTGTGGGAGAATATACAGTGTAAAAATTTGTTACTCGTATTTCCTTAATAAAATGCTTATTGACCAGTACCCAGGCAGGAAGTGTAAGTGGGGCAACCAGAATAGGAGAATTCTGGGAAGAAGAAAGGCAGAGATGCAGTTGTCAGGCAGACACAGAGGAAGCAAGATAAGAATGCCTCACTGATAAAAGGTACCAAACCAGGTGGCTAAACATAGACAAGAATTATGGGTTAATTTAAGTTGTAAGAGCTAGTTTATAACAAGCCTGAGCTAATAGGCCAAACAGTTTATAATTGATACAACCTCTGTGTGTTTCTTTGGGACTGAACACCTGCAGGACAGGGTGGGACAGAAACTTTGGTCTACACTGTAATATTTAAACAGCCAACTACTTTCAAGTACATACAAACCATGAAAGGACCATGATTTAAAAAAAATCCAGGTTTCTCTGGCTTCACTTAAAGGGAATTTAATCCACTTGGTGCAGTGCCCAGAAAAATTGTATTTAGAAGTCACATCTCAAATGACTTCTGGGACTAACTCAGGAAGGAGTGCCAGGCCACCATGAATTAGCTTCTCTACAATACCTTCCTTAGCTGTTTGTTTCTAAATTCAAAGGGACATTTTAGTGACTACTAGTGAGAAAAATAGTTGGGTCCCTTTTGCTCATACTTGTATCCTGAATAAGTCCATGAACATTTGTTAACTGAAAAAAGCATACAAGCAGGAAAGGAACTGATTGAGATAGAACTAAGCACCAATGAAGCACATTGAACTAATTGTATTGATTCTGGTGCTCTTCCCTCTAAGTCCATGTGCTGACAGCAAACACTGTGATAATATTTTGTTTGTGCTGTAACAAATAAAGCTTACCTGAAGATCAGAGTGCAGAACTAGCCACATCTGTTAGCCATAGAAGCCAGGCAGTGGCGGCACACACCTTTAATTCCAGCACTTAGGAGACAGAGGCATATAAATCTCTTTGAGTTCAAGGGCACCCTAGTCTACATGAGATTAATCCAGTCTCAAAGAGAAACAGATTCAGGTGGTGGTGGCTCACAACTTTAATCCCAGTAATTGGAAGTCCCATGCTTTTAACCCCAATACTAGAGAGGTGGAAACAGGAAGGGATATGCATGACAGAGAGAGAAATATAGGGCGGAGGAGACAAGAGCTCATGGTATTCAGTCTGGGAACTTTTAGAGAGACAGTATACCCCATTCAGTCTGAGCATTTCATAGAAGTTAGAACTTTAGTAGCTGGCTGCTCTGCTTCTCTGATCTTCATCTTTCATCCCCTAATATCTGACTCTGGGCTTTTCTTAAGATCAATTAGAATTTACACATGAGGACTGAAAATGAAGGTGACCTTGTAGAATAGCAGGAGCCATTTAACAGCACATACTTAGGGATGGGGGAAAGTCCTCTCAGAAGATGAAAGATGGTTGGTCCCAGGAAACAATTAGCCATTGTCAATTAAGAGCCTTCTGCTAATCTTTTCCAAATCTTACCCTACTTATTTCCTATTTACTCTCATCAGTATCTTAGGCCTTTCCTAACTGGCCATAAGCAACACGAACCTATGGTAGAGAATGAGGAACGTGTTTGCTTGGTGTTCACACATATCAAACCCCGCTAGCCTGCCCTAGCATTCCCTTCTCATGAAATGGGACCTATAACCAACCACCTTTTCTAGTTACCAGTTACTCGTCAAGCAGGGTCCACAATGCAACAAATCAATGTTCTCTTTCAAATAAATCCCTTGGAAATAATTTCTTTTTAAAACATGATGCACACAGACTATAAATCTACCTTAAAATAGACTTCACCTTGATCCTGAAGTGGTGTAATCAAATGATTTTTATAATCAAGACTATAACTTGCATAGAGACAACAGCATATTCTAGAAACAGTACAGGTGCACTTGACCACAAAAGACCTCCATCATTGACTTTTTTTTTATAAACAGCAATAGATTTTTGTCTCCATTCTGGCTTTTATAAAGCAGCCAGGACAATAACAAAGAACTATGTCTGCCACAGAGGGGAAACAGCAACGTAAAAGTTTAAGTTCAAATGTCAAAAATGCCAGGAAGTTTTTCTAAAAATTAACTGCAGATCCCAGTGGGGCACCAAGTCTAAGGCCAACCAACCGAGAAGTTAACTAGTTTTCTCGATTTAGAAAGCAAGCTCAGATAAACATACTGATCCTTTTATACCTCTGTGTAAGAAGCATTTACCCAAAGAGCTGGTGTCCAGGTCCATTTCTGTTTGGTTCCACGAGAATGATTACTTAATCCTCTTCGGTAGCCAGCCAAATGCATGCAAGCTCCAAGCCAGAAAAGGCTGTTGCTGTGATCACAGCCCTCCAGGATTTAAGACTCAGCATCTATGACCCTTCTCTGGGAAAGCATTTTGGCAGCTGTTTGAACAGGAATTATTTGAGGGCTAGCTGTGAGATCCAGAGGGAAATTAAAAGTCTTTGAAGGATGGCCTTTAAACAAAGGTCTTGTCATTGCTTAATTCACATTTAAGGCATTAAATCATAAGGAAGGAAAAAAAAGCCTTATCAGACAGATGGGTTAAATAAATCAAATAATAGATTTGTATTTAGAAGTGAAAACAGAAGCTAGGGTTGTAATCCAAGTAACAAGGACCTCAAAATCCCCTCGTTACCTAAGTGGCTCCACTATTATTCTTCCTAGTTTGCCTTTGTTTTAAAGGAAAATAGCATCAAGAGTAAAACACAAACCATCCCAATAACAATAATAAATATTAATCACTTGAGCGTTTTTCTTCTCTTTCTCCACTGCTTTTTGTTGTTGCTGCTGCTGTCGCTGTCGCTATCATCTCTGGGCTTCTAGTTTTTCCTCGAATATACAGATCAAACTTTAATAAATATTTTCTTCTTCACAGAGTCACTCAGGAGCCCAAACACTCATTGTTTTTAATGACAGCAATTGCCCTTTGTACAATCAGCTCTCTGAGCTACTCAGGGGCTTCCCAGCAAATCTGAAGCTGCCAGTTCAAGCCATGTTGAATAAAGAGCCGGCGTGGATCCATTCCTGGAACCAGACTGCGTCTTTCTGAACTCTGTTTACAGAATTCAATTTATTTTCCCTTCGGTTCCAACGGAGCTGGTGACAAAGAAAAACAAGCACATTCTTTAGAAATCCAGAGGTCAAGATCACAGGACAAAAGGGCCCGACAGTTTACTCCTTCTTATCAACATTTTGTACAGAAGGGAAAAAAAAAAGACTGCTTAATTTCCCTGAAATTAGGTAGCCAAAATTGTAACTAATTCTGGGGGTGGTAAAACAAACTTGGATGGAACTTTATTTGTGTTAACGGAAAGGAAAGGACACACTGGGACTCACTTTCCCGCATGCTTCTGGAACTTCCCAGGCGCATTTCCTTTCCTTATAGCTGTTTGTCTGGCCACAAGGCTGCAGAAGTATACATGTAAAATGATGGTTTCGTGAGAAGATCACGTGGGTCTCTGCCTCGTCCATTTCTCAGCTCTGAGAGTCTCTGCACAGAGAACATCTCTGGAAATCACCCAGAATTGCGAAAAGGCTCTAGTTTTGGCATGACACTTCTAGCTGGATAAATAGATCCCAATAGCCTCATCAAATAATTTTCTTGTCGCGGGAATGAGGATAAATATCCACTCCACATGCTGGAATAAGGATTAAATTAAGTGAGGGAAAGGAATGGTACATTGTACAAAAGAAGTTCCCAGTCAATGGAAGATAATTTGAATTCCTAAGACAAATAGTATCTCGAATTGATTACAAACCTGTTTGCCAAACTTTAAGACCCAGAGAAATTGAATTATCACTAAATGTCTCATATTAGGCTGAAAAGGACATAGTAGTAGAAACGATTGATATTATTTCCAAAGCATACACAGTCATGTCGTAGGGATGTTACACTTTTATCTTGCAAAGGGATACAGAAAGGAAAATTCATTTCAAATTAAATTATACAAGAAGTTAGGTAGCTAAAATTGGACAATTTTCCAATTGAAAACAGTTTTGGTTTTTAAAAATCGAAACATTTAGAATCTGAAAAATGTTATGTTTTTAATATTCACAGTAGTCTTTTAGCTGTTGTGTGGGCAAAGGATTCTGGCCTGGTTTCATTCTTAGGGTCATGAGACATTTGTTAATCAAGATGAAACTTACTCTTTTGTTAGTGAATTGACAGCTTCCACTTTTTCTGAGAAGGGATAGGAAAATATACACGTGTGCTTTTATACTTTTGCTGTTGATGTAAAAATTACACGTAAAAGGGTACACACACCATCAATCCCTAAGTTTTCACAAGCTGCCACACCCAGGGAACCAGAACTCCTTAAGCAGCTGTGGCTTGTGACCCCTTTATGGATCAAACGACCCTGTCACAGGGTCACATGTATGATCCTTTCACCGGGGCCGTGTACCAGATATCCTGCATATCAGATATTTACATTATGATTCGTAACAGTAGCAAAATTACAGTTGTAAAGTAGCAATGAAAATAATTTTATGGTTGGGGGTCACCACAACATGAGGAACTGTATTAAAGGGTTGTAGCATTAGGAAGTGAAAACTGCTGCCTTTAAAGAAAAATAGGATTTCCCTTCTTGTAATCCTCGTATACCCGCTCCTGTCACCTCCTATTTCAGTCAGTGGGGTTTATCAGAGTGCCTTACAGGCTGCTCTCCAGCTAGGCCGACAATGACTGTCAGCAAAAGGTCCAAGAATTCTGTAGTTGTTAGTCCATGAGGCTGGATGTCTTAGCTGGTCCTCAGCGTATGTAAGAATCTCAGAGAAGTAGGCTTGAGCAAACATACAAAGAGAGAGCAAGCTTCCTTTTCCCATTTCCTTTATATAGGCCACCAGCAAAAGGTGTGGCCCAGAGAAAAGGAGGATCTTACCACTTCAAAAGATCTGGATTAAATGGGTGTCTTCCAACCTCAATGATCCAGATTAGAAATGATCAATTGATTTAATTAAGAAAAGAAATCCTTGGGCTGGAGAGATGGCTCAGAGGTTAAGAGCACTGACTGTTCTTCCAGAGGTCCTGAGTTTAATTCCCAACACCCACATAGTGGCTCACAACCATCTGTTATGAGATATGATACCCTCTTCTGGTGTGTGGGCTTACCTGCAGGTAGAACACGGTACACATAAATAATCTTTTTTTAAAAGAAAGAAAGAAAGAAAGAAAGAAAAGAAAAGAAAAGAAAAGAAAAGAAAAGAAAAGAAATATCGTAAGGGTGCATTTAACCATTTGGGTTTTGGCTAATTACAGATGTAGTCTAGTGGACAGCTATGATAGCCATCACAAGACCACCCCTATCCACCTGCTCCACCCTTAACAGATCTGCTTGCTTCCACCTGCAACAAATCTGCTTTCTCCTTCACTGGCAGCTTCACCT
>LOEQ01002998.1:26650-44455 GCA_001685075.1 Bramus lutescens | reverse complement strand
GAAGAAGAAGAAGAAGAAGAAGAAGAAGAAGAAGAAGAAGAAGAAGAAACTTTAACCGAAGAATTATTAGAATTTTATTGAGGACGGCCAATTCAGAAAAAAATGTTTAAAGAATATGTGATGCTGATAGATCCAAGTGAAGAAAACCCTGGGAACCTTAGAGAAGTATACAGATCATAAAATTGTTTCTAAATAGAATATTTAAAAACTGCTCTAAGAAGTGTTCACTTAAGCTACAAATGGCCTCTTACTTTGAATGTTTTTTGAGAGCATTCCATTGCTACTGTAGATAGTTAACCACATTTCTCAACAGAAAATAGATTTTGAAGTGATGGGCGTGGTTTACCGGTAAATTAGGATCAACCAGACCAATTCAATATAACAGATTTAGTTTAATAATTGGAAAACAGTGAACTCACGTAACCAGGGTCCAGCGAGCGAAAGGGAGAAATAAGAAGAAAAAGAGAGAGCGCACACCTGGATCTCCAAGTTTATCTTCCCTGGCTCCAGGAGGCCACGCCCTAGACAAATGTGATTGGCTGAACTTCCCCATCATTGAAGAGAGCAAAACTAACTTCATTTGGATTGTCCTAATGTGTGCGGAATGAAGTGGGATATCCAGGAGGAGAATCTAGGAGGAGAAAAAGCTGGGATGTGATAGCAAATTTACCTGATACCAGCCCATATATTTCCCATTGTATACTGCAAATTATCTTTTCACTGTTCACTCAAAGCCAAAAGATTGGTGGTCAAAGTGAGGGAAGCAAGTTCTTTCTTGAGAGTTCCCAGATAGCCTTCTGAGTCAACAGAGATTTTCCTGGAAGACTTTATTCTATGGAAACTTCTTCTTTCTATACAATTAGTGCTTGGCAGTAGGCTAACCCAGATAATAGCAAGCAGGGCATGGAGGTGCACAGCTTTAATCCCAGAGTTGGGGAGGGAGGGGCAGGCACATCTCTGACCAGGACAGCCTGGTCTACAGAGTGAGTTCTAAGACACAGAGAAACTCTCTCTGAAAAATAAAAGCAATAAATAGCCAAGAGAAATTAAAGAGATAAAATTGAATTGAAATGGAATGTGCACTGGGCAGAGCTCTGGGAGTCCCGTCAAAGAGAGGGAGGAAGGATAACATGAGCAAAGGGGTCAAGACCATGAGGGGGAAGCCCACAGAAAAAGCTGATCTGAACTAGTGGAAGCTCACTGACTCTGGACTGACAACCAGAAAACCTGCCTAAAACCAATTTATCCCCCCCAAAGGAGATGGCAGTGGGTGACTTGGACAATTTGTGGCTTTTTGGAACCCATTTCCTATGGAGAGAAATCTTGCTCAGCCTAGACACGATGGGGAGAGTCTTGGTCCTGCCTCAACATGGAGATGTGACAGAATTCATTGACTCCCCATGGGAGGCCCGGGGTTAGTGAACAGTGGGAAGAAAAGGGGGGAAGGGAAGGGAAACTGGAATTACTCTGTAAAAATTAAAATAAAATAAAACTTAAAAAACGAAGTGGAATGTGGAAAGGAAGAGACTTGTAGAGAGAATGGAGAAACTTGACAAACAGTACTCAAAAGTACTGCCTGGAGAAGGGTGTAGGGCAGGTGGCTTACTTAGGAGCGACTCCAGGAAGAACAGGCAAGAAAAAGTGAATGGAAAACGAGAGACAAAGCCAGCACTGGGTGTTAATACTTAGAGAACTGTCGCTGGTTGGCAATCAACCATGCCTCAGGATTGTTCCTTCAGCACATGGAGAGGCTAGGGCCTTGATTCTGCATTTCTTTCCCAAGTGCCTATGTGCCACGGATTGAGGGTTGCCCTGTGGACACTAACTTTCATATGCCTACAGATTGCACCAGACTGTAGTAAGACTGACATCCCCGACCTTACATTTTCCATTTAACTCCATCTTCTTCCTCTAAAACGAGTTCCAAGAGGAGCAAAGGACAAAGTCTAGTTTCTGGTGAATCTTTTCCAATTGAGACATACTAATGAACAAACAGCAAGGTAAAACAAAGCAAGACGCGGTTTTGATATTGCTTTTTCATTGGTTTCCCTGACCATGGGATATCTCGGATCATTACCTATATTCCACATCAGATGGTCTCTCGAGTCTACCCCAGTGTTCTTTTCACACATTGCTGCATTTTTGGATAAAGAGCAACTAAAATTCGGTAAGCAAATAAGCATTTCCAAATGTAGGTTCTGAATGTTCTCAGGGTTTCTGTGGATCCTAGTAGTTATCCCAATCCAAATCCCTGCTCACTTGGAAGCATCATTTAAGTAGGGTGTACTCATCACCTGGTAAAATGAATGTAACCCTGAGAGCCTACTTCCTGTGTGATTCTCTCTTAGTGACTCACACAAGGACTTTCCCATCTGCTGCAGCTGGAATTTGCTTCCAAAACTTCCCATGCAGGCCTGTCCCAGTTTTCTACATTGTTCCATAATCTTGAGATATATAATTAATCCACCCCAAAGGCTGCATTCTTCTCCAGTCTGAAACTGGTAAAACCATAAATGTCTCTGTCCTTAAGCTCAAACACAGAAGATCTGAAGGATTTACACAAAAGGGCATGGGAAGAGAAGGCAGAAAAGACCCAGCTTGACTCCTTCCCTAGGTTTTAGATTCTTCATCATTGCTTTCAAACTCTGATTTTAGAAAGGGATGGTCTGCAAAGATTGCTCACATATTGGTTTTTGCTGACTCTCCTCTCCCCCTCTTCCTTCCTCCTCCTTCCCCCTCATCTTTGCTTTCCAGCATCTTAGGGGTAAGCAGCGTGTTCTATAACACAAACCAGTCATTATCTGCTACCTTGTTACAGGCTTAGAAACATTAATTGATCACAGTCTGGAACTTCTGAACTGTAGCCAGATTTAACCTTTCCTCTCTTTAAGTTGACTAGCTCAGAGACATGTTATAATAATGGGAAACAAATGTACTTAAGGTAATAATTCATAGTAGCATAATCCAGCCTGGCAATGGTGGCACAACCCTTTAATCCCAGCACTTGGGAAGCAGAGACTAGCAGATCTGTGTTAGTTCAAGACCAGCCTGGTCTATAGGACAAGTTCCAGGACAGCCAGGGCTGTTACACAGAGAAACGTCTCAAAACAAGATAAGTAATAAATAAATATAAAAATAGCATAATCTAAGAAGCTTTCTTTTCAAAATGGTAGGAAATAGAAAATATGCTTCTGGTTAAAACTGTTCATTCATATTTACTGTCTCAAGACAGAAAATATTACAAAACGAGAGGAAAAGAATATAAGAATTTGAAAAGATAGCTCATGTGTCCACACATATTCAGAAAGATGTACACCTTTCCGGATTCTGGACATTCTTGTCAGTACTTATGAAATACTCATGATAGCAGAGGTTAAGATAAATACATGCTTACCAGTCCCACAATCTAATAAAAGCAAACGTTAAAAGCAAAACCTCACAAAAATATTTATTTCCTGAAAATAAATCTGTGCTTCCTTCAACCTGACATCAAAATGAAAATAGAAACACAAATTATGAAATTACAGAATAGTGATAAGAAAATCACTTTCTAAAAGGAAAGAGGAAACATAGCTTCAATCTAGAGAGAAATCTTAATTAAGGTATTAAATTGAGTATTGTTGTTATTTCATTTTATTTT
This sequence comes from Bramus lutescens, assembly GCA_001685075.1. Lineage (NCBI taxonomy): Eukaryota > Metazoa > Chordata > Mammalia > Rodentia > Cricetidae > Bramus > Bramus lutescens. Next base: position 40,815 of record LOEQ01002998.1, on the reverse strand, counting down.
CTCAGTTATTTTAAAACAAAATAAATTTCAGATAGGTTCAAGAATTAAATATACTTTAATGAAAAATCTGAAGAGAGTGAGAGAGAAAGAGAGAGAAAAAGAGAGAGAGTATGTGCGAGAAAGAAAAAGAGAGAGAGAAAGAGAGTGTGAGAAAGTGAGAGAGAAAGAGAGAGAGTAAAAGAGAGAGAAAGAGAGAGAGTGAGAGAGAGAGGAGAGAGAGAAGAGAGAGAGAGAGAAGAGAGAGAGAGGTGACAGAAGAAGTTGAAGGTCAGCAGCACTTCCAGCTGAAAACAACCAGAAGGTGCACATCTGAGAAGACATCTGTTTGAAAGCCACACAGGACGGGAGAAGGGCAGTAACTGACCCCAGAAATAATTCCAGAGAAGGTGCAACCACCATTGCATGCAAGAGCCACCACTCCGTAGACATCCTTCCCCTCAGGACATTGTAGATCAACAGAGTGATGGCTCTGGGTTCAAGCCACTAACAAGAAGCAGAGGAAGCTAGCAAAACCAGTGTGACTTAGGCTGAAAGAAATTTAAAGATGGGGCCTGGCTGTGGTGGCACCCACCCTTAATCCCAGCACTCAGGAGACAGAAGCAGACAGATTTCTGGGAGTTTGAGGCCAACCTGGTCTACAGAGGAAGTTCCAGGACAGCCAAGGCTACATAGAGAAACCCTGTCTCAAAAATAAATAAATAAGTAAACAAACAAACAAACAAATAAATATGTTAAGGACTACTTCTGCTGAGTATAATGGACAGAAAACTTGTCTGGCTTTCTGCTCAGGACATTTGTTGAATTCTTCAGTTACAAATGATGCATCTGTTGGGGGTGGGATAAGACTTAGGAAAGAAAATATTTGTAAAACTTGGGCATTTGGACAGTTTCCAAGTTCTGATGAGGTAACTAGTAACTAGCAGAATAAAGAACTCACTAATGGCAACAGTCCCCAGACGTCAGCAGCAGATTTCAGATAGAGTAGGCTAGAGCATAGTCATGGTGTCTCTGAGATCTGAGGATGGCCTCTATCTGTTTGTGTCAGGACAAAGAGGTAGCTGCAGCTTCCTGATTCAGATTTTGATTCTAATAACCAACAATGACAGCTAAATTTATGTCAACATGGTCAGGCTCCAGTGCCCACCTCTTTGATCCAACACAAGACTATGTGTTTCAGTGACACTATTTAGCAGATCTGATTAACAAGCAGAGTTTAAGTGACTTTATGTAGAAGTTTGCCCTTGTAACAGACTGGTTTCATCCCATAGAACTTGAGATCTGAAACTGCGGTTTTCTAAAAAATTAATTCTGCCTCAAAATCGTAGCATGTTAATCCTGTCTTTCTAGCATGCTGTGGGCATCTTTAAATTTTAGGCTCAAAACTAAGACATCAAATCTTGGCCATATTACCAGCATAAAATATCCAAGAGAGGTTAGGTTCCCAGCCCAGCAGCCCTATGAAACAATTCTTTAAACCTGCGCTTCCTCCATCCTTCCCAGTAACCACCTCCCCAGGCAGGCGGTTCTTGGGCTGCAATGGAATTCTGTCCCAGTGTGCCAAGTAAGAATTGAAAATTCACTTAAAATACCAAATAATTTATTTTAGCTAGACCACCTTAAGCGTAATCAAAACATGTTAACTCACAGTTTGTCAAAATCACCTACCACAGAGATTATTTTGTAATACATTGCTGGATATTTCATATGGTCTCTTTACTGTGTTGATGAAAGTAAGACAGAGTAGCTCTACATGTAAACTTTTTTTAAAAATTTTTATTGAGCTCTACATTTTTCTATGTTCCCCTCCCCTTCAACCCTCTCCCAAGGTCCCCATGATCCCAATTTACTCAGGAAATCTTGTCTTTTTTTTTTTTACTTCCCATCTACATGTAAACTTTTAGAAAGTAAGAAAGTTCTAAGCCTAAGCATTGTAAATAAGGGACACTCTGGACATATAAATAAGACAACCTGTCCCCAACCTTAAAACCCTGAATAAAGGAAGTCCCTTAAAATAGGTGTGAATTCTTCAGGGGCACAGATCATGGCACCTGAAGATAGGAATTCAGTGGATACCTTGTCTACTCTGTAGAGCCAGGCCTGCTAAATAAGACTAAATTTGCAATCTTCCAATATGAAGCTCTTCAGTGGTTAAGCAGATCAAATAAATCAGTCATCTTAAGGCTGACCTATTTAAGCAACACATTTCTTGCCACAAGTGAAGCCCCAGCTGTTGATTCCACCTAATGCAGCTGCTTAGACAGCTGCAGTAGCACAGTGATTATTTTCAGACCAGAATGATTACATTTTAATCTAGTTTATAAAACATTTTAAGGTCCCATTTATACCAAAGACAACATTCATTTTATTTAATGTAGGAATATATTGCGGGTGTAGATTAGATTTAAGCTAAAATGGTTTTAGCCCATTACGGCATGAATGTCCATGCTAAACTGAATCTTCATGCTAAAGCAAAATTAGTCTTAAAGCTAGGACTGAGTGACAATGTATCTCTTTTTGTGTTGTTGTTGAGCAGTGCTGAGGGTAGAATAGCATAGGGTTTGGAATAGTCACATGTATCTGATGTATCTTTATGAGCCAAAATATAAAATTTGTTATGAAAACATCTTTTTATCTTAAGAAACCTTTACCTGCATTAGCAGATGTTGTATAAGTTCATAAATCATAGGAAGAGACCTCTGGGCCACTACTCCCTCACTCCCTTCTCTTCTTCCCCAACCTTCTCCCTGACTATCTTACCACACCAAGCATTTGTTGTCTTATTTTTTCAATACATGGAAATACATTTCTAATTATAAAAAGAATTCTAGCCACAATCCAAACAACACACTAAGTCATGAATGACTCACTCTGTAAGATTATCAGAAAAAATTGTTAACTAAAGTGGATTTTCATTAAATGGTTGTTCTTAATGAAGATCACAGCTAAGACAAGTCTTGGGTCACAGAATTTATTTCAAAATTTTCAGTAAATATTTGAGCACGACAAAATTGTGGATTTTAATGACTACCTAGCATGGATAGTGTGATAGTTTGAATGTATTTGGCACCCATAATCTCATAATGAGTAATGCTACTAGGAGGTGTGTCTTTATTGGAGTGGGTATGGCCCTCCTGGAGGAAGTGTGTCACTATGGGAGTGGACTTTGAGGTTTTCTATGCTCAGAATACTGCCCAGTGTCTCAGCTGACTTCCTGTTGCCTTCGAGAGGTGGGACTCTCAGCATCACATCTGCCTACATGTTGCTATGCTCCCCACCATGATGATAATGGACTGAACCTCTGAAACTGTAAGCTACCCCAATTAAATGTTTTCCTTTGTAAGAGTTGCCATGGTTATGGTTTCTCTTCACAACAATAAAAGCCCTAACTAAAACAGATGGTTACATCTATTAGCATTAAAACATGTTTTAGAACATTTGATTCAGCAGATCATTCAAGGGTTTTTTGTAATAGAGACACAATTCATTTACCAATTCAGAAACAGTCCCAATATAAGGCTGGGGTACTGGCATACAGAAAGGAAGCAAAGCTTCCTGGGATATTGTGGCCAATTTAAATTGAATAAATATCTTCAAATTCATGGAAAAAAATGAAACTATCAAGAAGGAGATTATGCAAATGCATTCGAGATGGATGCAACCCGACTCCAAGCTCAAGGAGATGATGTGTCCCTACTTCAACAGGACCAAAAGGCTTGGCTAAATGTTATTTCAGGGGATATGTTGTTGTAGGAGGCTGCTTATTCTTTTCCTGGCTTTCCAGACTCCTGAAATAACCACACAGAAACTGTATTAATTAAAACACTGCTTGGCCAATTACTTAAGTGTATTGCTAGCTAGCTCTTATATCTAGAATTAACCCATCTTCATTATTTTGTATTTTACCACAAGGCTCGTGGTCTACCAGCAAGTTTCTGGAGTGTCTTTCTCCAGTGGCAGCTCCATGGCTTCTCCCTGACTCCACCTCCTTTCTCCAGCATTCAATTTAGTTTTCCCCACCTAGCATAACTGAGGCAAGACCAAGTTCATCCCCACACCATGCCTAGGGTGAGCAAGATATCTTTACATAGAGAATGGGCTCTACAAAGTCAGTTGATGCATTAGAGTTAGATCCTGGTCCCACTGTCAGTGGCCCCATACACTGTTCAAGCCACACCATTACCATCTGTATTCAGGGAGCCTAGTTTGGTCCTATGCAGGTTCCTCAATTGTTGGTCAGGAGCTAGTGATCTTTCACAAGTTTGGGTCAGCTGATTCTGTGAGCTTCCCCATCATGGTCTTGACCCATTGTTTTTATATTAATGCTCATCCCACTCTTCGCTTGGAGTGTGGCCTAGTGGTTAGTTGTGGATCTCTGTATCTGCTTCTATCTGTTTCTGGAAGAGGGTTCTAGTTTTTTCTGGGGTTGTGTACTGTATAGGCTGGTTATCCTTTGCTTTATGTCTGATATCCTCTTATGAGTGGGTACATACTATATTTGTCTATCTAAGTCTAGGTTACCTCACTCAGTTCTGTTCATTTGCCTGCAAATTTAAAGATGTCTTTTCCCCCCACTGAATAGTATTCTATTGTGTAAATGTACCACAGTTTCTTTATCCATTCTTGGGTTGAGGGACATCTATGTTGTTTCCAGGTTCTGGCTATTATGAATAATGCTGCTATGAACATAGCTGAGCACATGTCCTTGTGGTGTGATTGTGCCTCTTTTGGGTTCTGAGGTAGATTGTTTCCTAATTTTCTGAGAAATTGTCATACTGATTTCCACAGTGGCTGTACAAGTTTGCACTCCCACAGGCTGATCTCCAAAATATACAAAGAACTGGACATCAAACTGCCAAACAATCCAGTTAAAATGGGGTACAGATCTAAAGAGAAAATTCTGAAAAGAAGAATCTCAAATGACTGAAAGACACTTAAGGAAATGCTCAACATTCTTAGCCATCAGGGAAATGTAAATCAAAACCAATGTGAGATACCATCTTACACTGTTTAGAACAGCTAAGATTGAAAACACTGATGACAGCCTATGCTGGAGAGGATGTGGAGTAAGGGGAACCCTCCTCCATTGTAGATGGGAATGAAAACTTGTGCGTCCTTTCCATCTCTTATTAGAAAAGAAAAGATATCTAAGAGATAACTAAACATGATAAAATAGAATAAGTCAAAAATTATCATATGGATATTGGATGTCAACCCCACAGAAGGAAAAAAAATCCAAGGTGCAGGCACAAGAATTAGAGACCCACTTGTTCTCACACACAGGAATCCCATAAAAATACTAATTTAAAAGCTATCATGTGTATTCAGATGACACGGGGCAGAGCTGTGTAGGCCCCGTGCTTGCTGCTTTATCCTCTGTGAGTTCCTATGGACCCTGCTTAGTTGATTCAGGGAGCCTCATTCTCCTGGCGTCCTTCCCTCTGACTCTTACACTCTTTCTGCCTCCTCTTCGGCTGGCTTCTCTGACTTTCAATGCAAGCACTATTAAAAATGAAGCTCCAGGGAAAGCGAATGATTAGATCACGAGGACACAGCCATTATCAATGGACTAACCCATGGAGAGATTCAAAACTGAAATTGACAACTTAAAAAACACTTATTGCATTTATTTATTGTGTGTGCTTTGTGCATGTGTCCCATAGCAGGCAAGTGGAGGTCAGGTTTATTTATTGTGTGTGTGCATGCCTGTGTCCTGTGGCAGGCAGGTGGAGGACATACTTATTTAGTGTGTGTGTGCGTGTGTGCACGCATGCACACATGTGTCCCATGTCATGCAGGTAAAGCTAAGGGCTCAGTTGGAAGGAATCCATTCTCCTCTACTGTCTGGGTCTTAGGAGTGACCTCAAGTTTTCAGTTTTGATGATAACTACTTTGCTCTGTATGCCATCTGCCCAGTCCTTGAACAGACTCAGAAAATGGTAGGATGTGGAAGGTTGAACTTTGTCATGAAGAAGTGGGCGCGTGATACAAAGATATGTCTTACTTCTGCCCCTTTCCTGAAAGTCTTCTTGGCTCCCAGACAAGCATAAGGTGGACAGCTTTTCTCTGTCACACCCTGCCACACCGTTTTTTGCCTGGCCATGGGCCTATAAGCAATACAACTAGTTAGTGACAGGCTTAAACCACTGGACTAAATGGAGAACTAAAATAAAGCTTCCCCTTAGCTTGCTCACATCAGGAATTTTGTCACAGGGAATAGAGTCTCATGAATACATTTCCCATCATCCTCTGCAGAGATGGAATCACTAGTCTCATTGAATGAGTGAAGATGTTGAGACAAACAGAATTTAGCCAATCTCCTGAAAGTCTAATAGCTGGAATTTTGTTTGTTTGTTTGTTTGTTTTTGAAACTGAGTCTTACTGTATCCCTGGTTGGTCCAGAATCTACTATGTGTCCTTGAACTCCTGAGAGCAAGGTTTAAGGCTTCAAGCCAGCACGCCTGGCTCCAATAACTTTTATGTAGCATTCTCAAGTCTCAGAAACTCTGATACTCAGATCACAGACACAACACTCCTGATATAGGTGCTAAATTTTCTCAGATGATGTGATTATGTTAATGGTGACTGCTATCATTAAATACAAAGACAATTGGTGTTACGAAAAAATCAAAGAACAGAGCAGTGAAGGAGAAATCCTTAAGGTAGAGACAAGTCACTCTGCAGGAAATCAAGGTAGAATAAAGAAAACAAGGCCTGTAGGCTGAGTCCAGAACCACTATGAATTCTTAGGAATTGGAGCACCACTGAGGCTGATGGGCATGAGTGTGACTCTGCTATCAAGAGCTTTTTGAAAGACAGCATCCAGCCTTAGGAAATGGGATAGTACTCTAAGCACAGACACCTGGGAGATCTTCAGAGCCTTAAACATCTGCCATTACTGCCTACTTCCAAACCCAGGGGCTTCCAGGTTAAAAGTTACCACCCAAGACTCCCAGACAGAGTTATTATTTGGGAGTGAGAAAAAAATTAAATCACTTAACGAATGGCATTGTACCCTTTTATCTGTTTCCTTACTTTTTAAAATATTATTTCAAAGGTCATCTAGGACAGAAGGGCCAAATTTACATGATATCCTGGAAAAGCATGTGGCACCTGGGTGGGGCTCTGGGAACTCGGTATTGTTAAGGCAACGCCCAGCTGTGATGGGACACAGCAACAGGCAGTCCTTTCTAAACTAAACTTGTGGTCAGAACACTTGGCCAGAGGGCAGGAAATGGCATATGATGGTAATTTGGACTCAGCTCACTGGTGACATTCAGAGAAAGGTTATTAAGGGAAATCACAAATGGTGCCCAGAGAATTTGCATATGGTGTCAGCAGATTCATAACAGAAAGCAACAGAGCAGTTTCTCTATTCTTGAAGGAAAAGAGATTAATTCTTTCACAGTTCTCTCTTTAAACGTTGATTTTGAATTTGTGTGTGTGTGTGTGTGCGCGCATGTGCGTGTGTTATGTGTGTGCTGTGTGTGTGTGGCAGGTATGTGCATGTGAGCCCAGGTGCACATGGAGAGTGAAGAGGGCACAAACCCCTGAGCTGGAGGTTCAGGCCATTGTGAGCCACCAGACGTGTACGCTAGGAATTGAACTGAGTCCTCTTAGGAGAAGCATTCATGCTTAAACACTGAACCATCCCTCTCAAGCCCCCTTTATCATTCTCAAAATCTGAGGCACAGGGTAGAGTGGAAAAGTGTGAACTGCTTATAGGCTCTTTTCCTCTCAAGGCATGCCTCACCTTAAGAAACACTGTCTCAGAGAATGTAATATTTTTGAGGGTCACTATTTTGCTACTATGACTATTGTTTAATTTAAGAATATTATGGTTTTAGGGTTTCTATTCCTCAAAAGCTTGCTTAGAATAAAGACCTTCCGAAGGGAAGACTAGAAGTCAGAATAGATTTGGGAAACATTGCTTGGGAAATGTTGACTGAGGATGGTCACATTGACGCTTGTGAAATAAAGTCTTATGTAATTGGTCATGTTTCCGGCTGGTCCAAAATAGGTTAGGGATGGAGAAGACTTTATAGGAGTCTGCTCAGTGGGTAAGGTGCTTGCTGTTCAAGTATGAGGTCCTGACTTCATATTCCTAGCACCCATGGAAAAGTCAGGCATGGCAGCATGTGTCTGTCTCACCAGTGCTGGGTTTTGGAAACATATACCAAGGGCTTACAGGCTCATCAATTGAGCTAAAACAGAGAGTTCCAGGTTCCTGTTTCTAAAAAAAGTGGAGAAGCAATTGAGGAAGACATCTTCATGTCATCTTCTAGGCTCCACATATGTCCACATGAATGACAATGTTCACACACGTGTATAAGAAGCATAGTATGCTGGGGTTGGGGGCAAGAAGTAGGCTGGATACACTTATGGAATTTGAATCTCTTCCTGGTTAACGACTATGGTTTTCTATATATATCCATAAAATCACTTCTAGGGGTCCCCTCGCTGTACTCTTCCTTCCCTCTGATGCAATCCGGAGGAGATCTGTTACACTTGGTGGAAACCCAAACTAAGTACCTTCGTAAAGGGGTGGGGTCTAAAATGGGAGGGAAACTGTAATTCTGTGATTCTATATGAGCCCATTTATATTCCTATCTCATACTTCACAACCTTAGCCAGTAGAAAACCTGGAAAACCGTTGCTGGGGTCTTCCCTTCGCCAACGTACTCACTGTATTGTTACCATGTTGAATGGTGACTGATGGCCCTTCCGAGCAGCTGCTCAGACAGGCTCAGATCAAGTACCTGGTGCCCAACACTGACACATCCTTTTCCTGAACCCTGAGTAGCCAAGGAAGTATTGGTTGTACTTACGAGTTCTTTGGAGTACTGGTTGACCTATGAAACTACATTGACTGGTTAAGTTTTAAGGTATTTATGGATCACCTGCTCTTTAAGCACTGTCTGAGTTGCTGAGGACCAAACTACAAACAGGACCCAGGACTCTCTTTAAGAGGCATCTTCCTTTTCCACATCAATATGCATTATGTTTACACATAACTTATCATGAATATGTGGGTTGCAATGCAATGTATATTTTAAAACCATTTGTTATAATAGCATCCCAAACAATGTAATCTGTGAATTGTCCTATCCTTCCTTCAGGGTGGAAGTGGTGAAAGGCAAAGTGTTCCTCTAAAATAACTTTGGTTCTCCCTTTCTTCCACACTCTGTGTATCCTCTCTCTATATTTTGCACAATATGTACATATCCATTGAAATGTTTCTTTTCAGAAATACCTTCCTTTTGAATAGCTTAGGCAACACATCACAGGCCAGGCTGAGGTCTGGTCTTGTCACTTTCCTCTCTGAATGTGGTATCCCCAGATGCTGGATTTAAGGGTGTTCTGAGAAAGTTCTGGGGATGTGGGCCTTGCTACAGGGGTTCAGGCTTGGACTGTTAAGTTGCAGCTGAATAGGCTGTAACAGCCTTTGAACTTTTCCACAGTGGTACAGCTACGGCAGATTCTGGGGAAAGCATCTTCCCAGCTTGGTTCTGGCTACCTCAGAGTTCCATGTAATGCTGACATTCAGGGAAGCTTAGTTTGCTCTTATGTGTTCTTCAAAAAGGAGCTAATTTTTACACATCAAAGTGATCACACGTGGACTTCTTAGTAAGCTCTTGAATTTTTATTCAAATGACATCTGGTTTGTAAACACCCAACATGACCTCAGTCACTGTAAATTACAGGCACTTTATTGCTTTCTCTTCTCTTGGAAAGAGTATTTAGACATTTTGCCTAGTCATCACGACATTCCCCATCCAGCAGGTCCTGAGTTGAAAGTCCTTAGAAGATGACATTTGGGCTACCATTGTTCTTGTTTTCGCAGCATATTGTGTATTTCTAAAAATAGTCCAGGCTGCTTTTGTTCACTTCTAGTAGGAGAAAGAATCCAAGATGGCCAAGAATAACTTCTCCTGTCTTTAGTTCAAAATGCATTTTGCTGTGAAGATTTGAGGGATTCATGAACAACTGGACAATTTCAGAAAGTGAGACACATTGGAGCCCTCATAAATGGGAAATCTCATCAAACCCCCCCTTTCAGGGCCCAGGGATCTATGTGGAGGAAGAAGCAGAAAGATGGGAAGAGCGAGAGGCAATGGAAGGCTCCAAGGAAACAATGAATTCCAGACACAACAGGAATGATGCACATGTAAACCATAGATACTGTGGCAGCATGCACAAGACCTATAAAAGTTCAAAATAAGGTCCACGGGCTAAGAGAGTAAGTAAACACAGATTTCCACCCCTAACCAAGAAGCTATCTGCAATTGATACCCACTTGCAAAGGAAAAATTAATTTTCTCCAATGGAGTCTTATTGGGTTTAAAACCCTACTTCAGGGTAGGCCAAATGACCAGCAGTAGTTGGCCAACACAAAATTAACTCAATATTTTGATTAATAATATTTTGTAGGTTTTTTGTCTCATAATTGCTTTATTTAGGCATTTTAAATGTTATTGGTCTTTTGCCTATATAATTTTGTTTCTGTGTGTGTTTCTTGTTTTTTATGTTTGTCTTTTTTGCTTGCTTGTTTGTTTGTTTGTTTGTTTATTGAGACAGGGCTTCTCTGTGTTGTTTTGGAACCTGTCCTGGAACTAGCTCTTGTAGACCAGGCTGGCCTCAAACTCACAGAGAGCTGCCTGCCTCTGCCTCCCAAGTGCTAGGACTAAAGATATGTGTCACCACCACCCAGCCTTATGTTTATCTTTTTAAAGAGGTAGAAAGAAAGGATACGGAGTTGGTTAAGGATGGGTGGGGAAGATCTGAAAGGAGTTGGGTGAGAGAAAAATCATAATCAGAATATAACATATGAAAAAAGTTTTTTTTTTTTAAATTAAAAATAGTGGGTGTTGAAGGACTTCTGAGAAATAGTCAAAAAAGCTGATCCTAGGATAAAGAGCAAAGACGAGACGGAGCACAAAATGCTTTCATTGAGGAGATGCTTTCAGCTGGGCGCTGTGCTTTCTGTTTTAAGACTAGTATACTGCTTGGTACACTGAGAAGGGCAGAGTGACACCAAAGCACTTCAGATAGAAAGTAACGCGCAGAGGAGGGGGGGTGTGCGGCTGGGGAGATGGCTCAGTGGTTAAGATCACTGACTGCTCTTCCAGAGGACCTGGGTTCAATTCCCAGCAACCACATGGCCCCTCACAGCTGTCTGTAATTCTAGTTCCAGGAGACCCAACACTCATGACAAAATACCAATGTACGTAAAATACAAATAAATAAATATGGAAAAAAGGAAAAGAAAGAAAGTAACACAGGGAGCTATCTTATTTCACAATATGGCTCCATTCTGAAGTAATGGCCTTTCATAACGTTAATTCATTCAGCATAATAAAAAACTCAGTAATGCAGACAAAATGAGAGAATTGGAATTTATCATCTTCCTCTAAAAGATAAAGGCACTGTTAAGTAGCTTTCACAGACTTCTATCCCAATTCTAGCATGCTTCTGGTTTTCTAAAAACTTAACTCTCACTAGTAACCGGTGTTTGTCTAGCTTTCATAGTCTCGAAACAGTGTTTGGCAAGGGTTTCCTCTTTCAATTCTCCAACTCCAGCACAGGAACCTCACGAATATGATGTTTTTTTTTAATTGTAAATTTAAGAAGGAAGGCAAGACTTTCACTTTCTGGAGGCTTCCATGTCAGTGGTCTCAGGAAAGCTTTCCCACTTCCTGGCACAATATCTAAAACAGGGGGACATTTGGAAGGGAAATCAAATAAATTATGACAAATTCACAAATACCATCTGAATAAAGAAATCGTGAACACAATCTTTCTGCAAAGTCATGTTATACAATTGGAAAGCTTAAGACAAAATTTCCCTGAGCAATTTCACAATCAAAGTTAATTGCTTTCTTCCTGGCTTGTCTCTCACCTCCTGACCATTTACATGGAAGACTTGTTACCAGATAACAGGAGTTCAACGATATGAAACAAGTCAAATTTATTCATTTTTCTAAGAAAGCATTTTCTTATCAGACACCATGCCGAGTACCAAGGAAACAACTGGGGACAAGATAGTCTGTGACTTCATAGAATTTTCTACTGGGTCTGTAAGCTGCTCAGATTAGGAAATGAGCCAGACTCATAGCAATAGCTTATTGTGCTTATTATTCAAAACTTGACTTACTCCATGCTACTGTCTCTGGCTAAGAACTGCAGAAGTCAAGGTCAGATGCTAAAATTAAGCTACATGGGAATCTAAGGCAGCCCAGAAGATGAGTCTCTCTTCCGATATCGGTGAAACTTCCCTGTACTGAGAAGGTGCTTCTGTGGGCACTCCAACCTTTCAATTCACAAAAGAATAATTTAGAGCTAAGGACTTGGTCCATTTTCAAATTTTACAGGAGAGAGAGAGAGAGAGAGAGAGAGAGAGAGAGAGAGAACTGATGTGTGTGTAGTGCAGTGCATAGAATGAGTTAATCTTTATTCGGAGTGAGCATAGATTTGCATTATTTGTGCCACAGTCTTCTGGCCAGGTTTTCCCTATGAACAAAAGCTAACATATAGACCTTTGCTTATGGGTATGGTTTGCAGCCAGGAAAATGGTTGAGTAGCTACCCACATGGGGCTAGAAATGTCTCCTGTGGGTCTGAAACCACCACACAGTCAATTACTGGATCTGGTAAATGTCTGGTCCATGAAGCACACACACACACACACACACACACACACACACACACAGCACATGCACACAATGCCTAAAGAGATATGTTTCAGTCCTGCCAAAAACACACAAGCAGAAATAATGACTGGCAGAACTGCTCATGAAATTACTAAACTCAAAGAAGACATCTAAGATCAAGGAGTTAGAAGGACAAACACGAAAGGAGCAAAGGGGTAAGTGGGGAAGCAGTTGTTTGAAAGTCAACAGTTCAACATTAGAAGGGGAGGCCAATCAAATACTGTGGCCCAACTGAGGCAGGATGCAAGAGAGGGTGCCTTTTCAAGAATGGGATCGTGATAATTTAAGATTTTTTTTTTATTATTATCTTGTTTGCTGACACAAAATGGCAGATGATGGACAGTACGTGGAGTAGAAGTAGAATAGAAAATAATTCCCTAAAGTGTGTATAGATAACATCAGGAAACCTCTGCTATTATATATTGAACTTCCAATCTCACCTGCCCTGTCTTCACCTCTCTGTCTTCCTCCATTATCCACAGAACTCTGGCACCAAATTTTGTCCCTGATCCTTAACCTCCTGATGTAGCCCCAAGTAGTGTTGAAAGCACAAGATCGTCTAAATTTGAGTACTTTTGAGTTAGCAAATCCCGATCATCTGGATTCTTAAACAAATCTGGATTGTTGTTTCCAAGCCAAGAAAGCACTGCGATGATTTAGTGAATTTTCCATTTTCCCTCTAAGTGTGGAATTATATAAACATTGTTTGAGCATACTAATCTAATTAGTTTTTAATAAATGGAAATTTTTACCCCTAAAAATACTGTCAAGATTCACCAGAAAAAAGACCCCACTAACAAACCCAACTTAAAGTTTAACTCCACTTCCAATTTTCCCCGATAAGAATTCTCCAGAAAGACTTGTTCAAACAAATGTCTTTTGATGCACAGTCCTTTCAGACGCGCTTGTGGAGTTGAGAAGGTTTTAGACAGGCCAGTCTCCCCTTTCTCTGGCAGAGATGGGGTGGTGCCTTTGCAGAGAGTGAAGATTTCTCCAATGTATTTGGTGAACTTGGTGCCTCGCTTTTATAAGCTTGTCCATGCCTGTTGCTCTGAAAGCTTAATATATACCATGGGATGAACACTGGCAGACTTTGCATGTGAATTTTGATTAACTTTTCCTGGCTTCTTGAGTGATGTTCTAGGCAAATCTGCTGCATCTCTGTCACAAAGCACAACACGTTGGTTAATAACTATTCACACATGCACCAGGAAGATATCGTGAAGGACTAATGAACATGCTCCCCTCCCCTTCTCTGGATTCTCTTAGGAGCCTGAGGTTGTCCCAGCTCTGTCCCTGTTCCAGACGCCATTCATGTGTTACCAGCTGCTTTAGAGTAAAGATGCATTATCTTTTCATTGTGATTTATAAACTGAAAAAAGGATAACGTTATGAACTTTTCTCTTTTCCCCTTAAAACCTCCTGGACAAGCGAAGAGTCTACAAACTGGGAGGGGTGG